>CAUYRT010041298.1:0-34197 GCA_963574885.1 Lepilemur ruficaudatus
TTCTCTTCCGTAAAATGAAAAAGTTGGTCTATTTCTTCTATTCTAGCATGTACACTCTCTCAAGTCTATTCACAATCATACATACATTGTATTTACTTTGTGTAGTTATTTTTGGTTACAAACAGAATGACATATAACAAAAACATAAGTTGGTGGATGAGAGGATGGCTGGATGGCTGAGTAGGTGGATAAGAGAATAGGAAGAATACTTAGAAGAAAAGATGAGTGGATAGATGCATAGATATAATGATGGGTGAATTAACAGAAATAAAGAGGTTTATTTTTACAAACCTCTTACTCTTAAAAATAGAGTTCAACACAGATTTAAAAACTGAAGCAAGTGTATAATAGGCCTTGGAATTTTTAAAACAAGGTCAATATAACAGGCACCACATAATTAAAGTTGGGAAGCAGAAGTATAATTACATTAAAAACCCTAGAGTTAAGGTATAGCAATTAAGTATAAAACGGACATTTTGCAGTATGGTCAAAAAGGAAGCAACAGGTTACATGGTTCATATTATCTACTAAAAGGAATCTGAACACTTAGAAATTTTCATCAGGATAGGCTTGTAAAGATTTTTCCTCCTCAATATTGTATGTTAAGAGGAATAATTGTATCACTTACCTATTTATATTATTATTAAATAACAAAAGAATAGTCTTTTCAAATAGCATTAAAGATGATGTAAAAGTATTCTTTGCAATTATTTTTATACAATTAATATCAGATCTTCAGAAAGTTAAAGTATTAATAGTAAAGTTTTCATTTGTACCTATCTTATATGACAAGATATAGAAATAAGACTTAAAGGATTTCAATTCTAGAGAGAAATTTAATAGATTAATGAATGATCTTCATATGGCTTTTCACAGGAGTGAATCACAAATTATTTGAAATTGATGTCAATAGTGAGTTACTTCTTGAAGGATGGACATTCAGGGTTATCAGGAAAAAGAACTGCCACTTGTTTTAGATATTAAGTGTTGATGGGGTAAATTAATATCTTCTTGTGAAAATGAAAGTGACTTATAATTTTTCTGCAGCAAGCTTCAGATCTGAATTACAAAATATGGTAACCTACCTGAAGGTGACCACTACAATATCTGATAGTTCTGAGATAAGAGAAGACAAACATTTGAGTACCAGTAATTTTGCTAGTGCTTTACACATGTGAAAGCAGGAATGTGTGGCAGTAATATGTCAAGGCTTGCCATCAAACTTCCTGGTTGGGGGTCACTTGCTTCATTGCATTTTATATGCACTGCATTTCCTCTGGACTTTTACAATGCTGTAGTCCTGAGCAAATAGTAAATTCTTTCCTCAGTAAATTTTATTATAACACAGTGGTTTTCAAACTTTACCATGCATCAGAATCACCAGGAGGGCCCATTAAAACACAGATGGCTGGGTCCTACCTACAGAGTTCCCGGCTCAATAGTTCTGAAGTGTAGCAGAATTTGAATTTTAACAAGTTTCCAAGTGATGTGAATGCTACTGGTCCAGGGATCACACTTTGAGAATCACTTGCAGCAGATATAATGGGCTGGCTCCTTAGCTAACTATACCAACATTGTTGCTAAAAGAACCGTGAATTTGTTCAGACATCCACACTGAAGGAAGGTGATGCAGTTCTCAGTTAGACTGGGTTAGTATTCTCTGGTTCTTTTACCACATTGTATTAAAGAGAGAATTTTATCATTATAATTATTATTATTTGTCACCCTATTTGATGTTTCACAAAGGCAAAGTACTTAGAAAATACATGTGCACAAATTATTTATATATAGATATACGCACTTTATATATATCTATACTCACACATACACATGGTATCATCCCACCAAATTTACTCTTTTCTCTCTTCATGTATGTACCACTCTCTATATTCAATCAATCAATCACGAAGGCCTGCTGAGGTGGCCAGCAAATATGTTTCTGGCACATAGTAATTACTCAGAAATTGTGAATTGAGTGAATGTCTTTCTAGCTCGTTTCAATAATTCGATAATCCTACTTCAATGTATTCTTAGACTGAGAAATACTACATAATTTACCCAATTTTACAACTCGAACGCATGATTAATTTTTTTTAATAACACACTTACTAACTTTACCATTAATTAAAGTCAAAGGAATTATCACTGAATCAATTGCAGTGCATTTGGTTTAAGTCTCTCTCAATGGAAAATTCACTCCTGAAACCGGTACTGTTCCCATTCACTAAAGCTCTACCACTGCAATTTTTGGCTTTGCCTCTGTAGTGCACACACAGTACATAATATATTGCTGATGGACAAAGTCTAAAGTTAAGAGGATTAATTAGGATAAAACCTGAAATACCCAAAGCTAACACCAGTTCCCTGGGTCAGCAAAAATGCTCTGAAAACCTTTCATTTGAGGCATGAAAAGCCTCTCATATATCATTTTATTATTTCTACCCCTAGAATTCTTCAAATCATCACGAGGCTGACCAAAAAAGTAATGGCAGAAAGTATATATAAGCAATTTTGTTGTTTTTAATTCTAACAATCTTAGATCTATGGGTTCCTTTCTCCTCAGAGGGCCTCATCACCCCTAGGTGTCTGTTGTCCTCAAGACGCCTAGAGATGGTCAGACATACTCAAATATAAGATAGGATCACATAGTACAGGCTGTCTCCTTCTGTCGTCCTGTGCATTGCTTTTTTTTTTTTTTCCCCTGCTGGAGGAAAAATTCATCATAAAAGATATTTACGTACTGATATTTATAATTATCTTCTTTATTTTGAAGATGACAAAACTAAGGTTCAGTCAGATTAAGTATTAATGGCTATCATTAATGCAATCATAGCTGGTAAAAGATGGACCACAAAATACTACTAAAGATGAAGCTTTGTCCTATAAAACTTAATTTTGAAAGGTTAACAATCACTTTGGAGATGAAGCAAGTACATAACTAACAACTGGTAGCCATAAATGTAGGTTCTAATCATGTATTATAATGTAATCTCAATAAATCGTTTGTTATATATTTGCCTGTTTTTCCTATTACATGTAGAATATAAGGCAGAACAAGGCAACTGCCATAAAAGAACTGTATAAAGCTTCAGGGACATTACAGTTAGAAACAATGTAATATCTATCAATGTAGTAAAACAGAAAGAAGGCTGAAAGTTAGAGATTATAGCAAATTGTGATTTAAACTCTAAGGCCAAGAATCTGTTCTTAATTTGGTAGATAATAGCCTTTAGAAATTTCCAGTAGGATTCTAACATGACTAGTGATGACAAGGTAAATTATACTGTACCTGATCTGGGACAAAACTTCCCATATAATTCATAACTTTTCTGGGAAATAATCAGCATTCCTGATAAAATAACCAGAGCAATTTTCTGATAGATTTTCACAAGATTGTGACCTCTTCTAGGAAATTAAACTTAACTAACGATTGTGCTAAGAGCCTGATGATCATTAACCAGAATTTTTGGTATAGTCATATATAATCTAATAATAATGATTATCTAATCATCCTTTTTTTCCTATGAACCATCTCTATCAGGAGGATATATTTGAATTTATTTTTCTAAGGGCTATTTCTTTGCATCATGTTTGAAATACAATTGTATCATTTGTACATAATTAATTTGAGAAGATGTTTTAACAGTGGTTTTCAGCTGTGCCCCCATGAGAGTATCTCAGGAAACACTGTTGGTAGAAAGAGGAGAGGCAGAGTAAAGACAGACCTGACTGGAAATAGTATGAGTTCCCATATTCAATCCCTGCTTCAAAGAAAGAGCTCTGTTTTCATCCGTTTTATATATTTGGTTTCCATTTCACTGGAGTAAAAGTCTGTAATACTAAAAAGATAGTTTGGAAATTATTGCTTTATGTAATTAATATAGAAGTGGTGTATAAAATAAATTGAATAGTTGAAGCAGGAAGACAAGTTAGGAGATTGTTAGAACAGGCTACAAGAAAAGAGTTTATGAAGATCTGAATGAGGATGTTGGCAGTGGAAAAGAAAACTTTGGGACATTTGGTACTGAGATAGAAACCAGAAGATTCTACTACTGATTAGATGCAGGAGGTAATAAAAGGGAAGAAATCCAAGATGACTATGGTACTGACTGATCATCATGTCTAGGAGAAAGGGGGAACTATTATTAGTATTAAAAAAGCAAAAAGGAAAGGAGGGCTTGGAGAGAAAATATGGATCTATTCATGATGAGTTTGAACTAACCTTCAAGTCCAGATATCTATCAGTAATGAAAGAGAGAGAAAGAGGAGAGAGAGATTGATTTGATAAGCATTTTCATAGAGATGACGTCTGGAGCCATGGCAGTAGGCCAAATCACAGAACTCTGAAGAAAATATTCATTTTGGAGAAAATATGTAGAAGTGGAGTTAGCTAAAGTGACAAAGATTAAGCAGAGAGGGAAATAGAAGGAGAATCAGGAAAACAAGCAGTTAAAATATCTACATTAAGATATACATGCTTGGTGTTGTGCTCATTTCCCTACAGTTTTGAAGAGGAACTTGGTAGCCAGAATTAAAAATATCTTTGTTAATAGCATTTCCCAGACTTTAAGACAAATGTGACTTCATCGTTTTGGTGACTGCCCGTCATATGGGAATATCTGTACTGCATGTGAAAGTACTGAGGAAGTCAAAAGGATTGTTTAAACGTAGGATGGAAGTATTTATTGGCATTATTGTAGTTATTACTACATTGTAATAGAGGCTTATCAGCCTAAGACTTCTTTCTCTCTTCAGTATTCATTAATGAAACTGCATTTATCTAATACATTGTAAGAGCAATATCTTACTCAAGCATCCTAAGAATAAGTTAAGAAATGCATAGTCATTGGCTTAGTAACCTCTTTATAGACAATGATAGCAGAGTTAACTCTCCAGCAAGGAAAGCTTAGTACCAAAGATCCTATCTGCATTCAAAATGGGGTTTACTGCATTTCACTGATAAGAGGATGTGGAAAAATGGCATCGGAATTGAAAGGTTGTTACTGTAGGACGCGGTAGGTGATTGCATGTGTGGGAGGTTGGGACAGAGGGAATGCCTTCAGAGACAATTTGCAACAAGGCAGTGTCAGCGTATAATGCCAAGACAAGATAGAAGCCAGGATACTGTACCAGCCAGAAGGAATCAAAAACAGGCTCAGCTGACCCAAAGGCTACAAGGCCACAAATGTCAAGCTCTTTAGTCGGTGACTGCTGCTGTCAACTACAAAATAGGCTCTCTCCTGGCAAGGACAGCAGGTCACATATCTCAGTTATTGCTTAGGAAATAACCTGTCAGCACATCATCTCTGAACACAAAAGACAAAATAATTGCCCCAAGTTCTGTCAGGGAAAAATCCCAGTCATCTGAGGAAGTGATAATATGGAACATGGTGCATTCTTATTAATATTATCTTTTATGTCTCTTACTTTAGCAGGAAACATTTTGAAGACAGAAATAACATTTTGTAGTATTGAGTTGTTTCTTTAAAGTCTTTCTTAATGCAGAGGATGTATAACAAACTTTTGTTAATAATTAAGTAAGCTATATCTATGTTGGATGATTAAACATAATCAAAATCAACAGTGATTTTACTTTTCATTTTCTGTTTTATGCTTCAACCAAAATAGAATAAATATATACAATTCTGGACAGAGGTAAGTTTGAAATTCACTAAGAGTATATTCGTTTTATGTGGTAGGGAAATTAGCCCATTATTAAAACAGATTTTTAGAGATTTATAGGAATAGGCAAGTAGATGAAATTGCCCTGTCAAGGTATTTCATGATTTTTATGGGATAAAGGTAAAACTATATGATTTCTATTGTACTTTCTAAGCTGTTACTCAAATTGATCATAAGCATAAAGGAATTTTACTTTCTGAGTCATTACCATATTAAAATGACTATGAAGTCTTCTAAACAAAGCACGAAATTCTGTCTCCTGTACCTAGTACTAGATTCACAGAGCCAGATCTCTTTAAAAATGGTCATCACATTTTTTATGTATCCCTAGATATGTTTTCAAAATAGCTAAGGCAGAAATTATATATATTTATATATGTATACTATGTATATATCTGTGTGTATAACATATATGTGTGTAATATATATATGTATATATATACTGACCATGTCCACTGATTAATTTTGAAAACTAGGGAGAATTATATAATGCTATAATCAAAGGGAGAAATATCTGTATGGATTTCAAGAAGATCCTACCTCAGTAAATGTTGTGATATTTTAGAAAATGTTGGTTAAGTGTTGGGTCTGTTCTAACTTTAAAACAGTCATAAGCCAAGAGGTTTTGAAAACTTGATTAGCAAACAAAAATAACAAATATAAAGGTAGAATTATTCAAGGAGCAATATCAAAAAAAGTGGATGCATTAAATTGAAAACAGAGAATAAAATCAGGCATGTTGTTCTTGCTCCACTGAAAATTCATGCCAACAATACCATCTTTTCTTTTTCTTGTCTACTTTCTTTTGGAAACTGACACTCCTCATTGTGTTTGTTCTGAACAACACTCAGACAATGTTACAAAATTTCACTGAACTGACAGCATTAATGAAATATAATGTATGAGCAGGCAGAGTCTTTGAATTTACGTGTGTGAACTTACACTAGAAAGGATGGCAGTAGATACGGAGGATGGAGAGAATCCACTTCTATGTAAACATTAGGGGGAAAATAGATTCATTCCCTTTAGAATTATCTTTGAAACAGAAAACACAACAATAACTTAAGATGATTTCTGGGAAAATGGTAAAAGTATAAACCTGGAAAGAAGCAAACTGAAAAGCATTTTCAGAATACACTTAATCATATATTTTTGAAAAGGAATTTTACATATTAAAAGGTAAATTTTACATCTGTACTATGATAACTCTGTCTTTTGTCCCCTCTGCTTAGAGAAACACTCCATTTTTCTGAAATATCTCCTCCTTATGTCCCTACTCTATGTTTATAGACTCTCAAATATGCTCAGCCTCCAAATTAGGATGCTTTCAGCTATAAGAAAACATTACCCAGATAAAGGTGGCTTTCAAAAGAGATATTTCTTATTGTCCTCCCCAATGACTGCAAAGTTGGGCAATTACTAGAGATTCAGCAGCTCAACCATATCCACAAGGATCCAGGCTCTTCTGTGATTGCACTGAAACCCTCAGAGTGTGCTTTTGTCCTCAAGCTTATTGCTGTGTGGCTGCAAGATGCTACTGGAGCTGAGCTGCTTGTCCACACATAACCAAAGACAGGAAGGCAGAAAGGAGGGAGTAGAGTTCCTAAGATTGTCCTCTCTTTCTCTGGGAGAAAAAAAACTTCCCATGAGCTTATCTGTAAGGTTTATTATCCAGAAATAGGTGTCATGACCATTACTAGCAGCAAGGAAAAAAGGGATACCAAATATTTGACAGTTTGTATTTTAACTTAAATTTGGCATAGGCTTGGCTTAGGGGCCCAGAATGATATGGCCCCTTGAACCCCAAATGAAGATCACTTAAAGTACTTTAAAAACAATATTTATTAATAAATAAGACAGATAATAAAAGTAGCAATTTAAGAGCAAGATAATATTTGGATAACAGATTATCAGCCAATGATGAGGCATCTATGGAGGGCTTCTGACATGGCAATTGCAAGTAGGAATGTAGACTTAATGAAATGACATTGATTTTTATATGTTCACTATTTTTAAGATGCAATTCAACATGAGAAAGAAAAATTAAGGCTCTATAATCTCATGAGCTAAGATTAACTATATCAAGAAAAACAATAAAAGTTCTTTTTTGGCCCCAAGGATTTGCCTGCATGACTTAATAAAAGAAATGGAGATTGAGGTAATTATAGAGCGCTATGAAGGTAATGACTAAAAGGCTAGTTAAGGAATGAATACTATTTAACTCTAACTTAAGTGTTTGTCTAACCACTACAATTCCTTAAAGAAAGGAATTTAAGCAGTGACAAATTTTACCTTATGGCTGCACCTTAATTGTTCTTAAGAATCCTTTCATTACATAGACATTTACTAAAACCTTTTCAAAATTCAAAAGAATTTCAAGAGAAAGGTGAGGGATATAATTCAAACAGCATTACGTAGGGCTACTGTTATTTGGTTTGTTTACTAATTATTTCATCAAGTGAATAATGATTTTCCTAAAGTATTATCTCAATGTCAACTTTTAGGATAGAAGCTCTATCATGACAATTCACACAAGGACAGAAAGTTTAGACGTCACAACCAAAACTCACTTCATGAAGCCATTGCTCTAAAACATGATCTGTTTCACTTAAAAAAAAATCCTCAAGAATCCACATCTTTTTCTCTTGCCATCTTTCACTGTTTCCTGCTGCAGTTTTTAGAAAACTTCCCATTTTAGAAAATGGGAAAATAAAGGATGAGTTTCCAAACAACCATTCAATGTAAGAAGAGTCCCAGATTTATGTGGTGGAGGCTCTGTGGTTCTCATCCTGTCATGTGTGGGCCACTGACTATCTGGGCACCTATGTGCAGCTTGCAAGGATGGAACCATAGGGTGGTTGTGTAGAGTCTGAAAGCAGATGAGTGTAACAAGAGTATTTACTCTGGTTTTCAGAATTTAGGCAGAGAGAAACAGGGTCTGCCATCACATAGTGAAGTTTCATTGTAATCAGCCTCCATAATTTTTAATAAACTATATATTTAATTAATCCAGTTAGTAGACAAATTTTTCCTGTCTAGTTCATTGTCTATGCAAATGCAACAACAGCAGAAATCATGAAAGTTAGCAGCAACATTGGGAGAGCCCAGTCTCCAAAATGTGTCAAAAGAGACTTCTGGTATCTATCTCTGCAAAACAGAGGTAGCTGATAAAATAACAAGGTCATAGGACAGGTAAGTCTTTAAAGACACTTTCACTTTTAAAACAGACCATACCTTACATAAGTTTGTTGAGAAGACACAGGGGATTTAGAAGTAATAAAGTTAGCCATAATTTCAAATCAACATTGTAGGAAAGCTGAATTTTTTTTTTTTTGCATTCTCAGCCCATGCTGCTTCATTGCTAAAAAATATATATATACACAGGTACAGAGTTTCCAACTCTCGTAACAGTTCCTTTTTACATCAGAGAATAAAATTTCTTCTTCAAAATCCCAAAGATGCATAGATTAAAAAGCAACCTGCCTTTTATAATACTTCAAGCATATTCAATAAAATTCTTTCATCATTATAACATATACTCACGATGCAGTAGAGAATATGTAGGACAACAAGTAAACATAGTGAGCAACTCCTGTACTTACAGGACAGGATAGTAAACTATAATGTGGACATTATATACTAAGTAAACTAATGTGAAGGAAAGCTGAAATTATTAGAAGAAAATAATGAAATAATCATAAAGAAGCTGACCCATTACTTAGCAATGTAGTCTATACACTGTAATGTGTAACTATATGTACATTACGTATGTACATCTATACATGAAAAATTACATAACTGAAGATAGGATAAGGCAGTTACAGTGTCTATTTCTTAAATTTTACCTGTCCAGTATCCATTTTTTCCAGTTCTGAATTTTCTTTCAGAAAATCACCTTTCTTCATCCGTGGATATTTTATTGCACGATAGTACCTGCCTTTCACTATCAAAGCCAAAGGGGCCATTGTTAGGTAGATAGCGAGAGATTCCAGGTGCTGCTGTGATTCATCACCCCCATGAAAATGGGCTTTCAGAGAGGCTAATGGGAGATCTGCATGCACAGTAAGACTCAGGTCACGAAGCTCCCAACTGTCCAATCAAACATATCCCAACCATATTCCTCTGAGTGGATAGTGTAGCCTTTTCTCATTCAATAAGTGTGATCGTTTGAAAGTCCAAGCTTTATGCAATGAGGGCCAAGCAGCTCTGATCCAATCTCCAGTCAGACTCAGGGTACAGACTTTCCATCCTCTCTCTTTTATGGACCTTCACAATTAAACTTTTAGCCACAATCGTAGGCAGAGTTCTCAAGGGCAAACATGGTGCCCTTGGTGATGCCTGAGGTACTGGGTAAGTCTCAATCCAGGCACTATAAAACAAGACACAGACCATAACCAGGCCCTTTTTTGAGTCCCTCCTTTTGTTCTTTTCCTGCTGCAACAGTGGTTCTGGTCATTGTCTGTGGTGTATGCATCATGCTCTATAATCCTATCTTTCTCTCCTCGATAAACCTCATTTTCATGCTCGCCTTCCTTTGGTGTGGCCTGGTCATTCTTCGCCCATGAGCACGCTAAGAACTGACATTTCAGACTAAAACCTAACACCATGTCTCCTCCTTTTTCCACAGCAGTTACAGACAATTTGCAAGTGATCTAGTCACCCAAAGAGATTGCTTTTCCTGGGACTTTGAATTTTGATCTAGTGGAACAAGAAGGTAAAAAAGAATACAGGATCTTCTATTTTTCTCTAATGTTATGGATTTTATGTTAAGAGAAATTTTCTGACACATCAAACTGAAAAATTCTGCATAAATACAGTTTTTAAAAATATTGCACCATGGAGGGGGTTAGAAGGATAATTTTTATAAAATCCCCAGAAGTCAGAAATTACAAAAAAATACAAATCCAGAAGGATAAATGAGCTGCTACAGTGATGTTTGCCCTTGAGAACTCTGCCTACGATTGTGGCTTAAAGTTTAATTGTGAAGGTCCATAAAAGAGAGAGGATGAAAAGTCTGTACCCTGAGTGTGATTGGAGATTGGATCAGAACTGCTTGGCCCTCATCGCATAAAGCTTGGACTTTCAAACGATCACACTCATTGAATGAAAAAAGGCTATACTATCCACTCAGAGGGATATGGTTGGGATATGTAAACTAGAAGATAGATTTGAAGGAATTACACAGAATGAAGCACAAAGAATCACAAAGATGGAAAATAAAGACAGAAATTTATAAAAAGAATAAGAAAATAGGTTCAATTTATGCTCTCTTAGACTCCCAGAATCATTTCCAGATTCAAGAAAGCTGAACAACTATGAATAGAAAAATAAAAATAATAATACGCCAAAATAGTATAATTAAATGAGGAAAATAAAAAAAAATCACCATTACAATACCAGAGCAATAATTGCTACTGAGGAATGCTAAAATTAGTAAGCAAAACATGAAAAGAAACAGGATATTTGCATGATGTAAAAATGCCCCCCACAAGAAAAATTTATTAAATATCCTGGTGGTATTATTGCAAATCCTTTTTACTTCTGCCTCCAGGAGATGAAGCTTTATTCCCCTTTCCTTAAGTGTGGGCTGGACTTGGTAACTCACTTCTAAACAATAGAACATGGAAAGGAAGAGTAATAATCTTATAATGGGGAAACATGGCAAATACTGTTTTAACTGAGTGATTGAGAGTAACATCACTAGTTATAAGTCATGTTGGTATCACAGACCTCTGATATTAGGTGATGAGAAGGGTACTGTATCTGTGTGGAATTCTTCTCAAAAATCCATAATCGTAGTCAAATTGTAAAAACTTTACACAAACCCAAATTGGGAGTCATTCTTCAAAATAGTTGTCCAACACTCTTTAAAAGTATCAAGGTAAGGCATATATTAGAAAAAAGAGAAAGATTTAAAGTCAATAATCTAAGCTTCTACCTTAGGTAACTAGAAAAAGAAAACAAATTAAATTTAAAGCAGAAGAAAAAAATAGTAAAATTAGAGCAAAAATCAATGAGTTTGGAAACAGAAAAATCAATAAAGATAATGAACAAAGCAAAAAACTGGTTCTTTGAAAAGATCAATAACATTGATCAACCTGTACCCAGGTTAACTAAGAAAAAAGAGAGAAGACCTGAATAACTGACGTCAGTAATGTAAGAGGAACCATCACAACTGATCTCATGAATATTAAAAGGATAATATAGAAATATTATGTATAACCCTATGCTCACAAATTTGACAGCTTAAATTAAATGGGTAATTCCTTGAAAGACATAACCTATCAAAACTTCACATACACAGAAATATATCATCTAAGTAGGCTTTTATATATTAAAGAAATTGGATCAATAATTAACAACCTTTCAAAACAGAAAGAACCAGGCCCAGATGGGTTCACTGGTTAATTCTACCAAACACCATAGGAGAAAATTATACCAATTCTCTAAAAGGTCTTCCAGAGATAGAAGCAGAGGGAATATTTCATAACTCATTCTACGAGGCCAGCCTTACTGAAACCAGACAAAGACATTGAATGAAAGGAAAAATATAGATCGAACCTCTCATAAACACAGATGAAAAAATACTTAATGTTAGCAAAACCAATCCAACAAGGTATATAAAGAATTATATACCATGATAAAGTAAATTTATCCCAGGTATGCAGAGCCTGTTCAACATTCAAAAACCAACTAATGCAACCTATCACATTAACAGTCTAAAGAAAAAAAAATCACAGGGTCATATCAACAAATAAAGAAAAAGCATTTGACAAAGTGCTATACCCAGTCATGATATAAACTTTCATCAAGCTGGGAATAGAGAGGGACTTTCTCAACTTGATAACAAACATCTACAAAAAGCCTACAGTTTAATATCATGCTTAGTGGTGAGAAACTAAACTAGATCTTAGTTCCCACTAAGATCAGGAATAAGGCAAAGATGTTTGCCCTCACCACTTCTATTCAACATAGAAAAACTAGTACTAGAAGTACTAGTTAATGTACTAGCCAGAAAAAATAAATAAATAAAAAGTATTGATATTGGAAAGGAAGAAATAAAAACCTCCTTGTTTGCATATGAAATGACTGTCTATGTAGACAATATGAAATAATCAAAAAAAAAAAAATCTCCTGGAACAAAGAAGTGATTTTACAGCAAGGTTGCAGACTACAAGGTTAATATACAAGTCTTTTGGTTTCTTCTATGTCAGCAATGAACAACTGGAATTTGAAATTAAAAACACAATTCCATTAACATTAACAACCCCAAAAAAGAAATACTTACGTATAAATCTAACAAAATATTTACAAGATCAATATGAGGAAAACTACAAAACTCTAATGAAATAAATCAAAGGCGCAAGTAAATGGAGAGATAGTCCATGTGCATATATAGGAAAATTCAATATAGTCTACATGTCAGTTCTTCCCAGCTTGATCTACAGATGTAATACAGTCCCTGTTCAAATCTCTGGAAGTTATTTTGGATACTGACAACTTATTCTAAACTTAATATGGAAAAGCAAAGGAACCAGAATAGCCAACATAATATTGAAGAAGAACAAAGTCAGAGGACTAGTATTAGCCCTGACTTCAAGACCTATTTTAAAGCTCCAGTAATCTAGACAGTGTGGTATTTGTGAAAGAATAGATATCAAGAACAAGGAAACTAGGGGGGGCGGGGGGATTAGAAAAAAAAGAAGAACAAAGAAACTGAATTGATATAACAAACAAATGCAATGCGAGATCCTGGATTGGATTCTGAAACAGAAAACACACAGTAGCAGAAAAACTGTTAAAATATGAATAAACTCTACAGTTGCATGAATAGCATTGCACCAGTGTTAATTAACTAGTTTTGACAAATGTACCATGGTAACGTAAGATGTTAACTTTAAGAGAAGCTGGTGAAGGGTACATGGGAATTGCACTATTTGTTGTACTATCATTGAATCTGTTCTGTAAACTCAAAATGATTTTAAAGTAAAAAGTTTTTTTTAAAAAATTCCAAAACAAATATCTCTCATATACATAGACATAAAAGTCTTCATAAAATTTTAGTAAACAAAATCCATCATTGCATAAAAAAGGTAACATATCATGCCCAAATTAGATCCATTTGAGGAATATGAGATTGTTTCAACATTAAATAATTTACTAATTTTCTAATTCATCTCATTAACAAATTAAAGGAGAAATTACAGATAAGCTTCTCAATAAATAACAGGGATCAAACAGCAATTTGTGATGCAATCTCTTACCCAAACTAGGAATAGAAGGGGATGTCTTTAGTCTGATGTAACACATTTACAACAATCTATAGCAAACATAATATTCTAATGTGAAATGTTGTTAATATAAAACCTATTTTAAAATAAAAACAACAAGGATACATGCCAGCACCACTTCTTCTTAGCATCAGCTTGGTTATTGTAGTCAGCACATTAAAGCAAGAAAAATAAAACTAAAAGCAGAAGGATTAGAAAAGGAACAAAGTACAACAAATCAGAAAGGTCAAAGATTAAGAATAAATGATACATTTTGGAAAAAAAAAAGAAACAATAGGCACAGAAATTTTCATAACCACTTATCAAGGCATTGCAAATTTAGAAGAATTAAGATGCATAGTAAAAGAATAGAAATAGACATAGAGACTATTGGAACAAAACAAAAATTTCTATACAAACAATGCATTTATACTTAGTATATGATAGATATGGCTCTGCACATCAGTATGAGTAAGAACTTTTTATTTAAAACAATTTGTGTTAAAAAATATTTATGTAATTGGTTAGGCATCTGAAGAAAATAAAAATAAAAACCTTATCTCAATAAATCAAAAAAAGTTCAAATAGATTAAGATCTTAAATGAAGAAAGCAAAACTTGAAAATTCCAGAGAGCAATGTAGAAGAATATTTTTAAGCTCTCAGTAGAAAGGACTTAAAATCACAAACCTTGAACTTTTCTTTATCAGTAACATCATAAACAGAGTGAAAAGCAAATCCAAACTGAGAAAAGGTAAAGTACGTACAACCAATAGTATCTAGAAAAAAAAAAACAACCCAATAGAAAAATAGGTCAGTGTCAAATAGGTATTTGAAAGAAGTCGAAAAAGGAATGGTGACAAAATATGGTGAAAAAAAATAAAGCTCAATCACACAGGGAATCGAGGAACGCAAATTGAAAGCACAATATGCTTAGATATTTCAGGTTTACAGACTGGCAAAAAATTTGAAGTCTGAGTCTATGGAAACTTGTCAAACTTCTGAACAACTCCTTCACTGCTTGCTGGGGTCTAAAATGAAAAACCCTTTTGGAAAACAATTTGGTATTACCTCTTAAATCTGAACAGTTACATAACCTGTGTCCTATCCTTCACTCCTAAGTATATATCTTAGAAAACCTTTGCACCTGGTGCACTAGAATTCACATTTTCATAGCAGCTTTGCACATAATAGAAAAAGAAGAAGAGAACAAGAAGGCAAACAAAGAAATGCCCTAATAATCCATATGCTCGTTAGCAGTACAGTAAATACATTTTGATATATTTATACAACAGACTGATAGGTACGCATTTTGAAAACAAAATGTGAAAAAAGACAGTTGCCGGGAACATAAAAAACAAATTTTGATCCTACAATAAAATAAAAACTCCACTCTATCCACATACAACACTCACATATACACCATACACACATACGTAAGTATGGTTATTTTAAGTGTGTAAACAAAATTATAAGGAAAAGAATGGAAATGATCAATATTTCAGGACGGTGATTAACTCTAAGAGGAAAGAGGATGATACAGTAGGGGTAAATACGTAGAAATTTGCTTGATTTATTATTGGTAGAGATATTTTAAGTACATAAATATGTTATATTTACTCTTGTGTTTTAGATATATTACCTATTTATCAAAGGTAAAGAACAAAAATTCCAGTTGTTTGACCTTTTTTGGTTCTGATCCCTCCCTCTTCCGCCACTCCCTGGGCCCTACCAGGATCCCCACTGGCATGTGAGCTCTGGTTTAAGATAGTCCAATTAGTTTCTCTTTCATCCAAGAATCCTGTCTGAAACACAACATAAAAAACCATTTCCGACTTACAGTGACAAATACTATCCTCCTAGGTATTTAAGTTGTCATTGGTTTTATTAATTTTAGTTTTATTAATGTTAGTTCTATTAATTTTAGATAGTCTGCACACAGATTGTCAAATTTGAACTATTTTTACTGATTTCTATAAAAGAATTTGTACAAAACAACGTTGATAATAATGTATTCAACATAAGGAGATGCAGAAAAAAAAGAAAAAAGGAAAAGGGAAAAAAAAACAGGTGAAGCAAACAGAGTCCCCCCTGTTTTCTCAAGGTGACTATGCCTTTGGCTCACTATCTTTATTAGATCTTTAATCCTATGTTGTGTTCCTCCCACCACCCTATGTGAATTCAGTGGGTGTAAGTTAAAATTCCCTGAAGCAGAATATAATTAGCACAAAGAATCAACTGAAAGAAAAGAAACACATATGATGTTAAATTCTGAAAGCACCTTTTACTTTTCCAGGAGCTTTCATAGCTGGAGGTTTCCCATTCACGAAGTAGTCAGTTTACGTATTATCTCTTTCACAAATAAGGAATCCAAGGTCCAGGTAGGTTAAAAGAGTCATCTAAGATTATAAAGCAGTCAATGACAACTCTGACACCGATGCTGCAAATTCAAAGAGGATTGTCTGACTCTTTAAAAGGGGAAATTTATATATGAAGCACTCAGTACAGTGATGGACACATAGTCAAGTGCTTAATAAAGACATATTCTCTCTCACTTAGCTTCATATATGAATTCCATGCAACTGATTGTTGTAAGCTATAGATCTCAAGTCCCAGCAAGAACGTCGAGTGAACAGCGTGCAAAGTCACACAGTGGCGCTTCCTGTCCTGATCCAGGTAAATGTATTTTTTCCAATATGTCACTTATAAGTTATTATTACACTTAGATTATCATATGATCCCATATTCCAAGTAAGTAATACAAATAGTTACATTTCTAGAGAGTTAGAAAAAAAAAATCTATATTTTAAGCAATACGTAGATACAGTGTCCAGATAGTTATCTGATTTTTTTTCCCAGGTTCCATCTGGTATCACACATAGTGGACAGAACACGAAGGTGGCCATCAGCCCCCTGGATTTTTTTTTCTGCAGTTTGACATATAACTTCTCTGAATCTCAGCCTCTTCATCTAAAAACAGGTAGTTTAACAGATATTCCGTTAGGCCCCTCCCTATTGTGAGTCTTATTTTATTTTTTTAACTGCCACCAATTTATAGTATCTTCTGGTTACTGCCAATATAGAAAACCAAATGACAGCTTCAGCACCAGTGCTTCTCAATAATGCACTCTATGCCACAACACAGAAGGGCTTAGTGAACCAGTGATGGTGCCAGAATTAGAATTTACGGCTGGGCCTAGTATTTTTTCTGCTAAGCCGTACTGCCTCATACTGCTTTCACTCAATAATAAGACAGGATTTAAAGGGCAAAACTCCATGATTTCATACTTGAATATGCAAGGGTAATAGAAAGATGCTACTATAAAATCATGTCACCATAGCGACAGTCTAGTATTTACATTCTGCAAAAAATGTGTACTCGTATGTACTTGCATGACAGATAGCAATATTTGGTTCAGAGGATTATAGTGCAGTTAAAAAAAGAAATTAAAGGCTGGTTGACTGTACATCTGAAAACTGTATACAAAAGTACATTTGAATAGCACTTACTAGGAAAAGAACAATTGGACTTCTAAAGGTAAAAGACTTAAGCAATAAACTTAAAACTGTGCTAAGAAAAAACATTAACTGAAGTCTACTTTATCTATTTCTGGACTCTAAATTACTAAAATATATATATATATATATATATATATATATATATATTAGAACTGAGCATGTATGTGCCAGGAACAACTGTAAGCATTTTTCATGTATTAATTCACTTAATCTTCACAACATCCTTCTGAATTACATACCATTAATATTCTCAATTCGCATATAAAGAAACAGAGGTTTGAGGTTATGTAACTAGTACAGAACAAAAAGCAAGAACAGTTTCTGTTAAAAATACCATATGATCTTCTTCCTGTATGTAAAATGGCCATGTTAATGAATATATTACAATACATGTGATTTTACATACTCATAAAGGAGTACTTATTGAAGTATGCACTCTCCTGTGACATAAAATAAAAATACTTAAGAACTAAAAGTTAGTTTGCTTTATCATTCTGCTATTTGAAAAATTTTACATACCACTTGTGTTATGTGAAGTTAACTATTTTAAATGGACATACACTAAAGCTTAAAAAAATTAGGCTTGCTCTACAAACAAAAGCAAGTAAATTTTTAGTCATGACTCTGCAAATGTTTTTATGTGATATTGTAACTTTATCTTAAAACAAGTGGCTCTAATCATGTTTAAAACCTCTTATTTCTTCAGAGAAATGACACTTGATATCTTAAATTCTGATTTGCTATTTTCCCATTAGCTGTTTTTTCTTAAACTGATGAAACCCATATTTCAATTTGACTCAGTATGAAAATAAATGAAGCCTGTTGTTGATTCCCATTTGCCAACGGTGACACTTGTTATGAAGTTCATAAAAATCAAAGGTATTGCAATTTTGATCTAAAGACCTAAGTTTCATTTTTAGTTTATTTCCTGAGAAATCATTTTATGACATTGCCTCGAGCACATCCTTTGCAAATACACAAATGGAGAACATTAGTTTCCTAAATAAGGTTTACTAGCCGAGACTGAACTTCCCTGTCAAATGTGACAAGAAACGCAGGCTGCTGCTCAGCTCCATTAAGCAGCCACTCTCGGTGGGTTAAATGTGCTCTGGAGTGGGCACTAGTGCCAGAGGCACACCTGGAAGAGAGGGGGATAGGGTTGCTAAGCAGCCACCCTAATTTGCAGGACCACAGTCTCATTTGAGCAGGGTTTGTATTGAAGCACAACGTCTAAATCATACCTTTGTTTATACTGTAGGTGGCAGGATTTTTATGCTTTAAACAGTTTGCTATAACCTTGTATACTTTCCTGCAAATGAAAATTTAAAGTGTCTCATCCATCAGACAATGTTTTATGAAAATATTCTCATGGCTTCAAGTCAGGCTCTGAAGGTGGGTGCTTTTTGTTCTTGTTCTTATTTATAAACTAATACACATTGTTGGATAGGATCATGCCTTACATTTGGTTTAACTTTTTATCTTTATTCTACAAATTCAATATTTTCCTAAACTTTGAAAATTATTCAGTGAATTAAAAGCAATAAACACTGAAACTCTTAAAAAGAAAATCCCTTGCTGTTTAAGACTTGAAAATGGGTATATCTGTACGGAGTCAATTACTCCAAATAACTTTACCTCAAAGAGTTTGATTAAGGGATATTTATTTCTGAAACAAGGTATCAATTAGCCATTAATAATCGAAGAAAACAAAAATTTAAAAACACACAAAAAACTTACCAATTGTTTATAAGCTTATGAAATTGTGAATCTTAACATTTTTATTTTGGTTTCCAACAGTATAAAATACTACCATTCACATTTGATATACGTATGTACATTTAAAATCATCACTATTTTTTTCATTTTATATTAAAACATTTTCATCATGTCTTTTTAAAAGCAAATTATGTCACTGAAGACAATTTTCTTGGCTAGCCCTTATAAAGACTAATTTGCTTATATTTTAAACACCCATAAAATTTCATGTTTTATTATATATTTCAAAGCTCTAAAATAAAATTAATTAGGGTGGCTTGAAGTTCATCAGAACACTTTGGCTTCTTAATTTCAAGTCGACATATGCTCTTCCTTAATATCTGTTACTTACTCTACTCAAGGGAAGTGTCAAATTATCTAAAAGTTAACTCAGATAGCTTAATATTCTATTTCAGCCCATTAGATTTCTTCTATTTGGCCCATACTCTCAACTAATTTAGGGAGAAATCTCTATACAAATTCCTAAACTTGCCAACAGTAAAATGGCTATCACTCACGTCTCCTTAAAAACCACAAAAGATCCATTTTGCAAAATGCTCATGCAGGCATTTTAAAGGGAATTTTAATTCTCTCTAGGTCCAAGTTTATGAATATTGCTCAGTAAAAAAAAAATGAGACCTGGAACTATGCTCTGCTCTTATTTGAAATTATTCATGACTTTTCACCAAAAGTTTACCTCAGTGTTTGAAATACTTATGTGTGTCAGCATGGTAGTAACACACGCACACACAAACACACACACACACACAAAATATTCCTTTAAATAATACTTTTTTGGTCTCTGGAGCTCAAAATTTCATCAAGACCAGATTCCAACTTTATATTGAAGGAAAAATTAGAGACAAAAAAAACTTAACATATTCTCAATAGATTTTCATCAAAATAAGTTTCCATTTTTTTCTCTCACAGACATCAAATATTAAACCTCTGGTGATATTTTTCATGAGTTTATCACTTTCTAGTCTACAAAATGCTTACAACGCCAGTAAAATTCTGTGATTTAGACATAAAGGTATCATTTACCATTAATAGTAGAGAAGAAATCTGAAGCCCACAGAGGCTGATTTGCCCAACATTGTACAGACAAAACCCAGATCTTCTAATTCTAAATTTAGTTCAGTACCCACCACCATCTATCCATATATTCTAAACAATTTCTATAAATTGCCTTTCTTTGGGTAACAAGTAGGGATAATTTCTCTGGAAAACTGGGTATATTCTACCAATATGTCTTTAAAATTTGGCATGGATTCCTTGGAAATCTATGTTATGCAAAATTCGGTTTCTAAAATCTTCCATTATGTGTCCATCATGGCCTGAAAAGGGCTATGTGAAATGCAAATATTTATTCTACATTATTCTAGGCCATATTCCACATGAGCAATAATATTAGTTTATATACAATTTAACTCTTCCATGGAAGTCGAATTAATTCACCTTTTCCTAGATTGTTGTCACAAATGCAATGATGCTCCACATCCTACCATAGTGAAGGCACAGTTTATCCCAGAATCACTGGAATCAAGTAACTACATGCTTACCTTATGCAGGATACTGTATACACAGATGCACAAAGAAGGCTAATCTCTATAGATTGTGTGGAGCACATCACTAGTGAGGAACTGAGTACCCAAACACATAGATAACTACATTCGAAGTTGTCTTGGTTAAAAAAAAAAAATGACAAACATCAAAGAGTTTGTTGCTCTTATTGTAACTTTAGGTTTTAAGCATTTTTCCTCCTTGGCAAGTTGCACGACCTAAAAGTAGCATGAAGAAACAGAACCATGCCTAAGTGTAAAACAAGACTCAATATCTGAGCTACATCTTTAGGAAATCAGAGGGTGGAACCATTTGCAGCTATCAGGTATCTAGGCTAACATCCCCTCCCTCATTCAGAACACATGGCAGTGATCCCAAAGACCAAAGGAATAAGAAGTTCTAACAGTATCCTAGTGCTTTATTTCACTCAATACAGTGACATGGCCTTGACCAGCAGAACCATACTATGAGTTTGATGTGTATTCAACCTGCAGTGGTGGCATACAGCCACCTACAATGAGTTAGGCACACAGTAATACCAGAAGTTTCAGTATTGGATGCAGAAAGACTGCCATAACTAGAAATTTCTCCATGGGGCCTCTATATGCATGGAAGTCTTAGAGTTGGAAAAGTAACATGGTAAAATAAATTTTTTCACTTTGTTTCCCAACAGTTACTTTTAATTGGAACTTCAGGTTCCTGACTTTTAATCTCTCTCATCTCCTGGGCCTTACTTAGATATATGAGGAGAATTTTTAAAAGCCATGTTCTATCTTCTAAATTTCAATTTTTGGTAGATGACTTGCTACTTGAGTGATAGAAGTTGAAGCATAGCTAAATATATTTGTAATTAAATGTTGTACTTATGTAAAACTTAACAAAAAACCAAAGCTGCTACATATCACTATTAAGAGCCTGCCTAAGAGCTTTTGTATATATAATAATTAGCCACATATAGGCCGTTTTAGTAATGGTTGTAATTATAATTATTTTCATCTAATTAATTCAAATGGATTTTTCTCATTTCTCAGTTCTCTAGTATCTATAAAGTGTCTGCTTAAATATTCAAAATATACTCTCTTGATTCATTTGCTTGCATGGTTGGTCTCTTTTACCACCTCCCAGCCCCATTCAGTAAAAGGCAAAGGTTCTGAATCCTAAAATTTCCTATGTCTTACCCTGTAGTTACATGCCTACCCCACCTGCAAAAATCTATTGTAGAAATCTTTGAGCAATATTTTAAGATGCTTCATGATTCTTATCCCAATCAAGAAATGTGTGTGTGTGTGTGTGTAAATGTTTGAGGGAGAAGGGGGTGTAAATGAAGGCTGTCATAAGAATCAGAAGGTTAAGACATCAGAAACTCTGATCCCATGGATTTCAGATCCTTTAAAAAACCAACAGTTGCTATACAAAAGAAGGAAGGGAAAAGAACTGATATTACAGGTGGGAAGAGGTAACTCAGGAGCTCAGATACATGACCTCCTGAAATTCTGAGATGTAGGTCTTGACCACGATAAACTTTAAAATGAAATTATACAGATTAGATCTTTACCATTATCAGAAGAAGGAAGGGGAAGAGAGTTTAGGCTAAAGAAAGAAAGAAGGAACCTTCCCCTTGCCCTGTTTGAAATAATAAAACCTGTTATTTATGGAGTTCTTACTATGGACATTGTCTTAGAACTCTGCATAGCATATTCCATTTAATCCTGACAAAAAGTTCTATGATGTGGACACATTATCTTTGTGGCTCAAATATTAAAACCAGGACCAAGATTAGACAGCTAGCAGGTGATGAGTCTGCCTGATTTTGAAGTCTTAGTTTTGGTAGTGCTAAATAGGGCTTTGAGGAGGATTAAAAGAGAGTTTCCAATGAATTTACCAACCTCTTCGCCATGGCCCGTCCATTTTGCCAAAATCATCTTCATTTTACTCAAGTATACTACAATCACATTAACCTTGTTTTCAGATCCTAAAACTGAAAGTTAAAACCATTTGGCCTCAAGGCCTTTGCTTTTGTTGGTCCTTCTGCTTAGAGTTCTCTCTATTTTTATTGGTAGGGATTTTTCTGTTTTCAAATTTTTAAAAATTTTTGCCTCTTATGGGTACATAAGAGTTGTAAATCTTTATAGGGTACAGGCAATGTTTTGATACAGGCATACAGTATGAATTAATCAAATCAGAATATTTGGAGTATCCATCACCTCAGGCATTCATCATTTATTTCTGTTAAGAATATTCTAATTCTACTCTTTAAGTTATTTTAAAGTATACCTTAACTTGTTGATTATAGTCACTTTGTTGTGCTATCAAGTTAGACAGAATGAACAATAGTGTTCTCTTCTCTCAGCTCATTCAGTTTCTGGCTCTTTCTCATCTTAACTCTCAGCTCAAATGACATCAACTCTGAGAGGCTTGCTCTGTACACTGTATCTAAAGCCCCTATAATACTTTGCATGAGTAATAACTTATTCACTTGATTACTTATTAATCATTTGTCTTTATCCCAAGCCTTGGACTAGGAGGGAATTACTATGATATTGATATAAAGGCACTCAACATATAGGTGAATGAATGCAAGTATAAAACATAAAAGCCTGATTCAGAGCCTGCCATAAATCTCAATAATTACATCTTAATCTGCATTCTATAATCACTATAAGAAAGAAAACACAGGTCTATAAAATAATGAATAATCAAATATTTTCCCTGTCTACAAGCTATGATTTGCTAAAATGAGAGGCCCTCAAATTTCTTTCCTATACTTCAATTATTGAGTGTGAGACTCATGTAAACTTTCTCATCCACCATTTCCCAGAAACTTCAGGTCTAAAAGGGAATTGAAGCCAAAATAAATACACCCATACATACATACATAGGGTTATCAGCCCTTGTAGACTACTCAGCCTCCACCACTCACAGGAAATATCCCTTTGGGCACCTCAAGCATAGCTCACCTGCTCTTCCCCTGGAGTCTCACAGATAAAATGAGTGAGAGAACCTGGCCCAGGGAGAGAACTGGGCACAGGATAGTATATGTTCTATATAAATGGGCCAACCCCACTCTAGCTCCAGCTAATTCATAGGTGATGATGTCATGGTGGAATAAGGTCCAGTGTAGCCAAATGTTCTTTTTTTGTTGCTGTGGTCAAGAATCCAGTTAATTAGATTTTTACGCAAAGTCTTCCTAATTCTAGGTAGTAAAAATTAATTCAAAAATTTCAAAGTATCATATGTGGAAAAAATCTGTGAGATGATGCTTTCACTGACCACCATTTCCTAATTATTGCTATCTGATATCATTCTCTCCTTCTCCACCCTTGACTGAGAAGTCCTTGAAGTACAACAGAGAAAATTCTATAGTCAAATAAACGCTGGACAAAATCTCAATTTCCTTCAGTTAGAATATAAGATCTTCAATAAATTTCTCAACTTTTCTGATCTTTAATATCTTATAAAAGTTGAGATATCATTGATTGAATAGAATAATTAGGGTCAAACTTCCTCACAGGGAGTAAAATCTCAATAATAATATATTACATAAAAAAAGCAATTAATTTCTTGTTCAAACTGTCTTTTCGAGGATTGAAAACAATATACATAAATTCCAAACCAATCTTGCAGCTCTTGGATAAAAATCACAAGAATAAAAACCTACAGAAGTCCAGTTTAAAAAAATAGTATCATAATCAAGCATCTCTTTTTACTCTCAATTATATCTGTTTGTGCAAAACTAGGGCTTCTTTAAAATAGAAGGAAGGAGACAGTTCTTAGGGAGAAACTTAGGATGGGCTATGTGTTACTTTTTCACTTTTTCAGAGACTATACCTTCATTTCCAAGAAGATATGGAAAGAATTGAAGGAGAGAAAGGGAAAATTTTTCAAGGATAATAGTATACCATGGTGGTTTATTGATGAATTTTACCAAAGATAGCTTATTGTATCATTTGTTTCTCCATTTAGAAATTATGTTCTTCCTTAATTAAAATTATTTTTAAGTAAACCCCATGGTTTACTAGGGTTTTGGGGATCTCAATTCTAATATTACAATCTCTGATGACTATTTAAAGAAGCTGTCTTCTATCCTGGTCCCATTTCATCATTAATAACAGCCGCCAGGCACAGTGGCTAGGAATCCCAGCTACCAGGGAGGGTTAGGTGAGAGGGTTGCTTGAGTCCAGAAGTAGGGACCAGACTGGGTGACATAGTGAGACACCGTCTCAAAAACAAACAAACAAAAACCAGTTGACTGATAAGATGTGCAAAATATGGGCCAGAGTTGTATTAATACAAGTTTTGTACACTCTACTTCTAATTTCTATAATAACCATACAAGACAGATCTTATATCCATTTGATGAATAACAAAAGTTTCAAAGGAGTTGAATGACAAGTATTAAATAGCTCTGTGTTTGAACCAACCCAGAGCTAAGTTGCTACAAAAGTTTTAACTTCCCTCATGCATGTGTGTGTATTTTAATGCTATGGGTTGAGCACTGATAATAATGTCATCTGTGTTTATATACACTTGCAAATTCTTTCTGGTATTCCATATTTATACCACAAACTTATTAACAACCTGCTTATTTCTCAGGCCAGGTGTTCCAGAGAAGGGTGAGGCTGGTACAATGCAAGATGTTAAGAACTTCTTGTTAACTAATATTCTGACCTACAGAGAAATTATTCTGAAATATTTTGTCCTCAAAACAAATGTAACAAATTTCTTCTCATAAATGTTGGAAAAGCTATATAGCCCATTCTCCCAATTACATTATAAAAATCTAAAACATAAAAGCAAAAAAAAAAAAATACCATTTTTAAGCAGTCTTTGAAAAGATTTGAAAATTAATCACCTTTTATTCTTTCATCTTAACATCACAACCTAAAGTTCTCACTTAATGTTGTCAATAGGTTCTTGGACACTGCAACTTTAAACAAAATGATGTATAATAAAACCAATTTTACCCTAGGCTAATTGATATAAACAATAGTTAAGTTCCTATGACACATTTCGGATTATAAAAACATCAACAAATTTATAAAAAAAAAACAAAATGATTTCTAATATTAAACATTGAAATAAATGTGAGCCATACCAAAGACCTTTAAGAAAGACTAGCAAAGACAAGTAAGATACTTATTTACCTAATTTTTGGTGAAGCAGTGAGTGACAACAGTGCAGTGCTGGTGGGTTAAATCTAGGGATAAATGTTTTCAAAGTGATAATAATAAGAAGTACATATATTTTATGGATTTTTATCTTACAATAATGTGTATTCATTCATTTTCCCATGTTCATTCATTCATTTTCCAATCCACTATTACAGCTAAGGCTCATGGGTGGCTGGAGCCTATCAAGGCAGGGACTGAGCATGGACACACCACCATTCCATCACATTTGGGGCACACTCACAAACACACCCACACTCACTCCAATGGGACCATGTAGACACACCAATGAATCTAATGTGCACATCTTTGGCATGTGGAAGGAAAATGGAGTACTTGGAGAAAACCCACACAGTCATGGGAGAACTTGCAAACTCCACACAGACAGTGGCCCCAGCAGGAATTGATTTTTTCTCTCATCAATGTTATAATGAAAGGTCATTGAATGAAATGAAGTTATTCAAGACCTGCTTACTTAACTTCTAATACTCATGTCAAATTTCAATTATCCAGTCAATGGATAAGTTGTTTAAAAATGATTTATACAAATTTACCTCTTGTCTGCATTGCCAAAATCTGCTGACTGCAGAATAAAACTTTGATAAAACCTTGACTTAAACAAAATAAGAGATGTTGGTAAGGATGCAGAGAATAGAGAACTCTTATACACTGTTGGTGGGAATGTAAACTAGTACAGCCATTGGGAAAAACAGTACGGAGCTTTCTCAAAAAACTAAAAATAGAATTATCATTCAATCCAGCAATCCCACTATTAGGTATCTACCCAAAGGAAAAGAAATCAATATATCAAAGGACTATCTGCACTCACATGTTTATTGCAGTGCTATTCACAATAGCAAAGATATGGAATCAACTTAAGTGTCCATCAACAGATGAATGGATTAAGAAAATGCGGTGTATATATATACACAATAAAATACTTTTCAACCATAAAAAACAATGAAATCATGTCATTTGCAGCAACATGGATGGAACTGGAGGTCATTATCTCAAGCCAAATAAGCCAGGCACAAAAAGACAAATATCACATATTCCTACTTATATATGGGAGCCAAAAAATTTGAACAAATGGTGGTAGAGTGTGGAAAAATAGACAACAGAGACTGGGAAGAGCGAGTAGGGAGAGGGGAGAGGATGAAGGGATGTAGAGTAAAGGGTACAAACATACAGTAAAATAGAAGGAATAAGTTCAATGTTAGGCAGCATAGAATTACTATACTCAAAAAATGTATTGTACTAGGGTGAAGGGCAACCTGAATATCATGACTCGATCACTACACATGATACGCATGTAATCATATTTCTCATGTATCCCATAAATCTGTACAAATAAAAAAGTTAAGTAGCAGAATTAGTGTTCTTAAAAGCAGTGATGAGATAGATAAAAGTTCATAAAACGCACACATATTCAAAAGCAGATCAGTTTAGTTTTGCATTATACTCAAAATAGAATTTTATTTCTTTTAGACATTCATACTTGTATCAAATAAAAGTAAAATTTTATAAATGTACTCTAACGATCAGTTAGATAACAAAATAAAGTTCATATATCAAATTTCCAGTATGAAAAGGCTATTTTAAATATGTTAAAATAAAGAGAAAAGGATACTATGCCTAAGAGTACTCAATAGTTCAGTATCTGACCGCACATGCCTTTGAATAATTAGATTTTTTTCATCAAACTGAATCTAAGGTCAGTTGAGTTTTGCCATTTTTACCTAATCTCTAGTTCATCTGGGGTTGTTTATCACACTTCTTTTGTAGAGATACTTGTAAGCATTGTTAAATTCCTTTTTAATTTATTAAATTAGTGTGGTTTAATGTCAATGACACAAAGAATGCAAAGTGATTTATTTCTAAGGTGTCTGTAGGAAAGGACGTGAATTTTCTATCTGTCAAGGTTATAAAAATGATCTCCAAAAGCTCCCAACAATTTTCATTTAATTGCATTCACTAATAGATTCTTCATTTCATAAAGTTTGATATTCATTAAATAAGAATATGCTAGTGAGTATGGAGCAAAGATTAAAAGAAAAGTTAGAGACAGAGAGCATTGTGGAATATAGTTGGAAATATTCCTTGGAAAGCTTTATACTTGTCTACAGAACCCCCCCCCCCACTGAGGCCCTTATTATTTTTGCCTGTGAGGCTTGTGTTGCAGCTGAACCAATGGGATATCAGGATTTTTATCTTGCCCTTTGTCCTTGGATTAACCATGTCACCTATAAATAGCTAGTGGAATCAGCTGAGTAAGGTCATTTGCTGAGAGATATAAACGTGTGTGTGTGTGTGTGTGTGTGTGTGTGTGTGTGATGTACCTATTGTGCTGATTTGGATGAGTGAGATTTCCTTCTAAATACAATGCATACCCTATATTCTTAGCAGTCAATAACAATCTCTGCCTATGTGAGAGTCTTTGAGACCAGTGCATCTTTCTTTGTATTCTGCCATTGTGATCAGTAGAGACCAATCACTCTGGTCTCCCTTCATTTTAATCTGATTGCTCCCAGCTCTCTGTGCACTCCGAGCCTCGTCTCTAATACCCATATGCCACATGCTTTTTCTCATCCATGCTGTTGCTCACATCCATGCCTTCCCTGTGAAATTTTATTTCCATGTTTCTAAGTGTTCTTTTCTCCAAAACTAGCTTAAACATACCACCTCCAAGAATATTTCCATGCTTGATGAAAGTAATCTCACCCACTCTGAGTGGTTCTCAAATTTTAGTATGCATGTGAGTACTCTTTGGAGCTTATCATAACACAGTTACCAGGCTCCAACTCGAGGTATATGGTAAAATGATTCTGATGTGTATAATCCAGGAACATATTTTGAGAACCTTTTAGCATAAAACTTCTTTGAGACATAACGGTATTTTGACTTCACATCACTGTACCTTGAAGGTAGAATTATTATTATTTTTTTTTTTTTGGTTTAGTGCCCCCGCCCCATTAACTTAAGAGCACTTTTTCATGCATTGCAATCGGCAAGCCCTTGAGTTACTCCTGAGAAAAAGAAAAGAGATAGCAAATGCTTAAGAAATTGAGTTCTTAAATGAGTAAGTTTTATGTTTGAAGATAAATTCACTTGTCAGAAGTGTGAACTTGGTCATGTTGCTTAGCTTTTCTGAGCATGGGTATCACAACTATAAAATGGAGATAATAATATTTTCGAGTTTGGGGTTTCCTTTTCCTTTATTTGTATTTTAGTAAGGGAACTTCACCTCAAGAAGAAACACTTATGGAGTAACATTCCCTGTACAGCAACTTACCTACTCAATATTCAGTCTTCTTTTATATTAACAGAACCCCAGTGAGTTAGGGAAGCAATAGCTAAAATCTACATTCCAAGGCCGCCTTACAGCTAGGGATGACCCTGTGACATAGGTCAATAAGGTGTATATAAAAGTCATTGGGTAGAAACGCTGAGAAAGCTCCTTGTGTAAGGTGGGGGGCTGGATGTGGGGACAGACTAAACTTGCTTGCAATATTTTGCCTTTTGTTTTTTCCTTTCTACAATTTAGCATATGAACATTATTGTTTAAGCAGCCATATTTTAGCTTCTAGAGAAAGCCCAAAAGAATCACAGAAATTTTTACCCTGATATTTTAATGCCAGCAATGATATAGCTCCAAATTTCTTGTCACAAGAGAAAAATAAAACCATTACACTGGTTAAGCCATTCTTTGAAATGTCTGTTACTAGCAGTCAAATGCAATTTCTAACTGAAACAACCTCTTCCACTCCTTACTCCCACTCTTTAAAGGAAGTGAGGGTGTATCTATTTATAAGGCCAAGTAAAGGGTATAAACACACATCACCTAGTTTCTCTCCTCTCTTAAGTGGGAGTAGATGTTTGGCCTGTGACTAAGGCTGAGTGGGTGGATTCAATTCTGACAGAACCCTTTTTAAGAAGGCCATTAGGATTTAAGTTGACTCAGAATTCATTGCATTCTCCAATGTAACCACCAATAACAAAGTTGGCATTTTAACCCATTGCCAAACCCACATTATGTATAAAATGTGAAGTTATTGTGAGGTTTAATGCAGCATTGCATACAAAATGCCTAGTCTAGCACCTGACATATAAGCACTGGCAACCATCATTATGATCATTCTTATCACCATCATCTTCATGTTGAGCCTCCTTTCTACTGATGAGTCACAGCTGTCCTCCTTGCTGGCTTTAGGCTGCTACTTTTAGTAGCAAGTTGTATCTGCAGCTTTCTCTCATGAACTTCTTTTTCTTGTCTGCTTGGTTCTAATTTTTCCTGTCTCTAGCCTATTCGCACGTTTCTCCTTTCGATGCATATCTTAGCTTTAAATAATGTTTAAGTTACGTATGTTAAGGTAACTAAGAATATCACCTGAAACAATATAAACATTAAGCCAATGTAAATTGAATGTGAATCTTACAAATCCTTGCCTTAGCTTTGTCAGTTTCTGGTCCCCTGGATTATCTCCACAACCTTTGACCACTAGTTGCCCTAAGAAGTGCGACATATTCACAGATTTGCTCTCTACATAGCACTAAAACTTCATTGCAGGTCTTGGGTCCCTCTTCCTTCCCATAGCCTGAGACATTCTGTTCCTGATATCAAAAAAACCACATTTTTCTTTTATATATAATATTCCATGTGTTCTAATACATCCATAAAAATGCATTTGACCTTGCAATTTAAAAAGACTTCTAACAACCTTAAAAAAGAGAAAATGTGGATAAAGAAAGGGACAGAAATAAAGAATAGCACAAAATGAAGCTTTTCATATATACTGTTATGTTTAGACAAAGTGTCTTTTGTGCAAAAAAAAAAAAAAGTTATATTATCAACATCTGCCAAACTTTTGGCCTTTAAAAATCACATTTACATTATTTATAATTCTTATCTCAAGAATGCACAGTTAAATAACTTTCTCTCCAAATACAATGACTTTGCCTTTTAGAACAAGGCCCATCACAAATAGCCAGACAGGCTATGTTCTGTACAGCTGCGGGGGGCCCTATTCCAATTGATTAGGATATAAATAGTGCCCCTTGGAATTGTTTTACATGTTGGCCCATGGGCAGAGTTTACTCAACTGATCAATGACTTTTAATTATGTTGGACCATCTTTGTTGAAAAGGTAAAAAATAAAATTTAGATTTGAAAAAAAATAATTATTACATGTTAGAAGAGCTTTTCGCAAAAAATAATTTAGGAAAAATCATGCTCCTATTGGGGAAAGGTTTGCCCATTCTTTTCAGTTACTGAATTAAAAAAAAAGAAACCTTAGAGGTAGAGTTATACCTTAGAGGACTTCTGATAGTTAAATGTTGGAGGTGTGAGAGCCTTGGACTTAGTGGGAATCTAAAAAGTAACTTACCAGTGTAATTAAAGTAAAACATTGGTAAAATCAGAAAGTAAAAACTGATAGAAGGCCACCTATTTTAGAATCATTCAAGTTATCAGGTCTATGGAGTGCTTCCTCTTAACATTTCTTTTTACTAAATATAATTAGTTGTATATAATGTTTTTGAAAACTCACAGTGAATATTCTTTTATGATAACTACTTAAATGCCAAGATTTAAATTTCAAAACACTGCTCTTTTTCATAATCAAAGATATATTTTTTACACTCTTAAAATACATCTTCTATTGTCAAAGGGCTTTGTGGTCACAATAAACTTTTTCAAATTCTTCGTATTATGCTGAACCAAAGGAAATGTGCATATGTGTTATAAGAGGGTTCTAGTGGCCAGGCTGTGATGTGTAACCCTGCACTCTTGCCCATAATTGAATAGTTCAGGAGCAGACACCTGAGCAAGTTTGATTATATCCATGTTGGCGTTATAAAGGTCTTAAAATGGGAATGTGCACAGCATCCTGGAATATTAAAACAGAGTGAGAATAAGTAGGCCAGTGGGTGAAAATTACAGTGGCTAAGATGAAGCTCCGCTGGTAGACAGGGCTCCAGTGGTAGAATACACCCAGAACAGGCCTCACAAGGGGCTTTGAATCTTTCCCTAAGTGTGTGGAAAGTCATTGAGGAGCTCTAAGCAGAAGAACCACATGCTTATATCTGTTTTTAAAATATCACATCACCCTTCTGCTTCTTGCTTTGAGAGTAGGTGGCTGCAGATCATCTTCCAGTCATAAACTACTAGAATACTTGAAAAATATGTGAAACAGCTTTTTGCAGGCATTGGAAAACAGACACTACAGGACCGTATTTCCAATGAGGAACAGAACAAATGAGGAAAGGAGTATTCTACAATTGCCCTGGATTTCTGCCTGGAGGCACTTTCTAGACTTAGATACAGGCAGAGGAAACCCAAGCAGGGCATGCCAATCACACTTAGCTGAAGAGACAGAGATCAACGTTGGGTTGGAGGAGGTGAGGTAGCTGGGATTTGTAGGGCGGTGTACCAGAGAGGAGGGAGTGATGAAAACAAAGAGTCCCATAAATCTCCATACAAGTTTCCTGGAATCTTTGAGCTGTAAATGCAGAGAAGAAACTACACAAAGCCTTACAAAAACAAACAAGCCAAAAAACAATACTGAGAAAAGAACAAACCAGATGGGGAAAATCTACCAGAAGGAGTACCTCAGTGCTGGACATTTGGGAAGAACCAGAACCCTGATGAATATATGTTGCCAACTCCACTTTAGTGTCAACCCTAGGAAAAGAATTTTTTGCCAAAATATGGCAATTTAGTGGAGACCAAAACATTGTTGTTATTATTTCGTGTCCCATCTCACTAGGTTCACCACTCTGCAGGACACTGTGAGGGAGGAGAGAGCTTCTTTTCAACCTCAAGCCTCTCATAGACCTAGAACCAGTCTGTTATGAGCCCTCACAAGCCTCTGGTTACTGCATTTTCCTAAAAATGCCAACACTCCCTCCTCCTGCCAGAACAATCCATTTTAATTCTCCCAAATGAGCTCAGACTAGAACAAATAAAACAAGGAGTGGTTGGCCTATGGATACCTGGTAACTTGTGCTTTTTTTTTTCCAGAAGAAATTCAACATTTATAGCCATATGGTCACAGAAAATAATTTTTTTAAATTTTAATGTCAGTTTACATACATATTTTGGCTGCAGATAAGACTGATCAGTAAAATATAGCAGGATATAATTAATGACTAAAGTGCAATGAAAATATGTTAAAGAAGAACTTTGTGTCTTTCTTTTTTTTTTCTTCTGAAAATTTTAGTGGGGGAAAACTACAAAACATTTACAGTACAATGTTTACAGTCACAATTTATAGTGAGCTGATTTCCCAAAATATATTACCACTCAAGTTGACCTATCTTGTTACATTCAAAAACCTACTCTGTCAAAGTAGTCCAGAGAGTACATACATGGTGCCCCAACTGTACCTACGTACCACCAACACTCCATTTTAAGTGTACAATTAAATGATTTTCAGTGAATTTACCAAGGTGTACAGTTAATCACATGAATCAGCCTTTGAGGAATTCCTTTCCCCCATTGAGACCCCTAATTCCGCTCCCTCTTCCCCTTTCTTTTTAAAGGCTAACTCCTCTGGTGTTGGGGGCTAGAAGGAGGAAAAGAGAAGAAATGAATCTTGCTACTTAATACTCTCTGTTTTGGTCATCTCTGCTTCTCCAGCTGACAGTGGCCATCAGTGTTCTTTCTGACTCTCACATAGCACACATTCTTAATTATTTCAGTGAGCCTGAAGAGTCCTCTGCACTGTACCAATTCCTGGACAAGGAAACTCCCGTTCCTTGCTGCTGTGGTTTCCTTAGTCAGTAGGCCTCTCTTTTGGGTGGAACACTACAAAGGCAATTCAAGCCCCAATATCTTCCTGGTGTCACTTGACCCGTAAGAAATTCGTGTGTCACCACTTATATGGCAATCAGTGTCACAAACACAATGGCCACACATAGTCCTATCCGCTATCATATCATCACAGGATGATGAAATTTAAAATGTCAGCCAATACTGGCTGGGTGCAGTGGCTCACACCTGTAGTCCTAGCATTCTGGGAGGCCAAGGCGGGTGGATCGCTCAAGGTCAGGAGTTCAAAACCAGCCTGAGCAAGAGCGAGACCCTGTCTCTACTAAAAAATAGAAAGAAATTAATTGGCCAACTAAAAATATATAGAAAAAATTAGCCAGGCATGGTGGTGCATGCCTGTAGTCCCAGCTACTTGGGAGGCTGAGGCAGAAGGATTGCTTGAGCCCAGGAGTTTGAGGTTGCTATGAGCTAGGC
>CAUYRT010041301.1:0-25010 GCA_963574885.1 Lepilemur ruficaudatus
TTAGTAGAGACGGGGTCTCGCTCTTGCTCAGGCTGGTTTCGAACTCCTGACCTTGAGCAATCCACCTGCTTCGGCCTCCCAGAGTGCTAGGATTACAGGCATGAGCCACCGCGCCCGGCCTCTGTTCATTGTTTTTGACTGACTGAGTTAATTTAAAAGTGCTGTCTTTAAGCACTGAGATTCTTTCTTCTGCCTGGTCTAGTCTATTCTTAAAACTTTTCCACTGTGTTTTGTACTTACTTAAATAAATTTTTCATTTCCAGAAGTTCTATCTGCTTTTTCTTTAATATGTCGATCTCTTTGTTGAATTTTTCATTTATTTCCTAAATTGTTTTCCAATTTCTTTGAGTGGATATTCCATTTTCTCATGGATTTCATTGAGCTTCCTTGTAACCCATATTTGGACTTCTTTATCTGTCATTCAATATTTTCATTTTGGTTAGTGTCCATTGCTAGAGGGCTGGTGTTTCCTCTTGGGGGAGAACTTTCATTCTGATTTTTCATACTTTCAGACTTCTTACACTGAGTCCTTCTCATCTGGAGCAGTTGTTGCTTCTTAATCTTGGATTTTCTTTTATTTAGATGGGGCTTCCCCCCACCACCATCACCACTCACTCATATGAGGGTGTTCACAGCATATGCTGGATAAGAACGTTTAGCTTGGTTTGTGGGTGCTTTGATGGTGATCTAGGTTCCAGACAGATGCCCTAGTCATGAATATCCTTAGTATGATGGTTTTCTCAGTTGCTAGTTGTTTGTGTGCTATAGCAGTGGTGAGCTACATGTGTGGGCAGATTCCCTGTCTCTTTGATGACAGATCATGGAGGCCCATAAAATCCTTTCTATATCCCCAGCCCTGTGCTCTTCTTAGCAGTATGATTTATAATGGTATGCCCAGTTTAATCACTGAAACAGTAGGCAGCATTGTGGTGAGAAAAGACCTCACCCTGTATGACTGAGTCAGTAAATGTTGAAAAGGGTTGTGCAAATTGACCTCCCTGTCAGTAGGTGGCATTTGCCAGAAGGAACAGGCTGTCATTTTGTTTTTGTGTTTAACTCTAGTCCCTCAGGAGGAGCACTGGAATGCCCCAGGTGGAGGGTGGGGCTCTGGAATTTCCAGGTGAGTCTTTATTCTCTGCCTCAGCAGATATAATACCTTTAGTACTAAGCCCCTAGATTTCAGATTGATTAGCAATTTGCAATAAAACTTTAGCACTCCAGAGAAAGACTAGAACTTTTAGATCTACAGGTGACAGAAGTAAATGTCCTTATAATTACAATCTGCCCTCCACATGTGGTTTCTGATGCTTCAAACCTTTTACCACCTGGCAGCACTTCTAAACACTGGGTCTTGAATTGCCTGTTAATGTGGAGTTATGGAATTCAAACCCACCTAGCTCTAGGGACTATGATTGTTACATCACCCCTCCGTTTAAATCACTGCAGCAGAAAAAATGTTGAGGCCAATGATTAAGCCCTCCAGCTATTAACTTGATAATCTGGCTGTTAAATCCTTTTAACTGTGCTGATCTTCCATACACGAACATCCTTACTTCCAGCTGGGCTATCATCCCAGGCCATTTCCCTTTCTAAATTGCTGCTACATTTTCTTCCACATGCCTGTCTATACAGGATCAGCTCATAGTAAATCTATTTGCAATATAGGAAACATCCCACAGATAATGAATTTTACCGATATCAAGCAATAACTGTCAATCATAGCTGCTCTATTATCCTCCTGCTGGCTACATAAAATAAATTAGGACATTTACTAGTGTTCTTATAGTTTGTGTTCTTCAGATAGTTTGTTATTTTAATTATGGTTATTCTTCGGATATATATGGAGACAGAGTGTGTGCAAGCAGTTTCTCAACTTCTTTCATGAAGACATCTATCTATTCTATTCTTGAAAAAAAATTTGCTCGAATATTTGGAGCTTGTTATTGGAAAAGAATCTATTCTAAAAGAAGCTCATACTTAATGCTTTCAAAAGCAATTGTCTTAGAATGTCCAAGAAAAGAAGGCATTTTCTGGCAAACAAACCCTGTTTTAAAAGAAAAGATGCTTCTATTTTTCTCTAATTTCTTCTGCTCAAAAAATACAATAGGGAGGAAAAGTAAGTTCAAGTTTCACTCAGAGTCAGCCTGAAAAACTACATATTTTTCAAACTTCCTTTAAATCTTCAAAACTACTGAAGTCCATCCACTCTATAAGGCTGTTTTTATCATCTTCCCACAGGTCTGCAAACAAAGTCTCATAGATTGGAGACCTATATTAGACATATTAATAGAAAGACAGCAATTTTACATTAATTTTAAGGTGAAGCATCTTTTGGTGTCTTAATATGTGGACAAAATCAATTTTTTTTCCAAGTTGTTACATTTACACATTAGCATATCTGAACTGCAAACACAAGTCAGGGGCCCTCCTCTGGTGTGGCCCAGCTTTTCCTGTCATCACTTTCATAGTGAGAAAAATACTAAATTGAATAAAATGTATATTTCAAAGAGAAGGATTTATGTCTGACAACTCATCACAAATGTGTTTTCTAAATTAGAAGAGTAGTTTGGGTTCTTTGAGTATGGCCCACTTTTTTCTTTAAAATTTATCATAAAGGAAATATAAACAAAGGTAGGAACAGAGAAGGAACAGTCATTGCACCAGAAAGGATGACCCACTTATACTGGGTAAGTTTTCACCTGGAACAAAAGAAAAAAAAATTACAGGAGCAGGTCCAGAGTGGTAAGGACCCACACTTTGTATATTCTAGAATGTAACGGTGGTATCCACTCCCACAGACACACACTGATAATCAGCCCTCTAACTACAGGCCCTGAAGCCGCTTTCCACCATCATGTAAGGAACCCAGGGCTCACTTGGGGTCCAGCAGTTATTCTGGGAAGCATCTTCATTGGGTGTCCAAAGAATGGGCAACCTAAGTTTAGATGATGCTCAACTCAGGCCCCTAAATTACTTCTGGGAAGTCTGTAAATGAGAGTGCCTAGAATAAGAAAAACAAAGTTCCGACTCACATAAAGACTGCCAGCCAGGAGTGGTCTTCTTAGACTCTGGTTAGCTTCTGGATCCTGGAACCAAGCCCATCCCGCACTGTGGTCTCTGCCCCAGTGCTCCTGGCATCATTCTGCTAACTCCAGCTCTGGGCCCCAGGCACACAGCCTCCTTCTTCCCTCTTTTGCAACATCACCAGCCTCCCATCTGCACTCTCTTTATCCAGTCCCACAAAAAGTCTTATTCTGTTATTTCCTTTTGTGATAGCCTAACTGTTCAGGAAAAGTTTCAAATACCCATAAAATAATATTCAGATCATAAGCAACAAAAAAGTGATTCCCCATCTGTGGATGGTTGGGAGTTCTTGGTAGGGGAGATTTGCATGGCTCTGTCTTGAGGAAACATACCTGTATGATTCTTCTCCCCTAAACCCTCTCTTTGGCATTTTTGTTTTTGTCTTTTTTCAATTAATATTATTTTAATTGATAAATCATAATTGTATATATTTATGGGATAAACCCCCTCTTGGACTCTTCCTTAAAGAAAGAGTCCTACGCTGCAAATTAGTGTAACCTCTGTGGAAAAGAATTTGGAGATTCCTCAAAGAACTAAAAATAGAATTACCATTTGATCCAGCAATAGCATTATTAGGCATCTACCCAAAAGAACATAAGACATTCTATAATAAAGACATCTGCACCGGAATGTTTATGGCAGCACAATTCACTATTGCTAGGTCATGGAAACAACCCAAGTGCCCATCAATTCATGAGTGGATTATTAAAATTTTGTATATGTATACAATGGAATATTACTCAATTTTAAGAAAAGACAGTGATCTAGCACCACTTATATTATCCTGGATTGAGCTGGAGCCCATTATTCGAAGCAAGGTGACACAAGACCCGAAGAATGGGATCCACACGTACTCGCCATCAAATTGGTACTGACTAACACTATGGTGCTCAAATGGTAGTGGTGTCCTCCAGGGTTTCAGGAGTTGGGGGTGTAGACCCACATCTGAGGGATGTGGTGAGCACTGTGGAGGGGAGGGGCATGCTTGAAATGTAGTCAGGGATGGGAATTGGGGGTCTCAATAGGGGGAAGGAAATCTTCTAAAACTGATTTATGTGAATAGCTGTACAACTTGGTAAATTTACTAAAAATCATTTAATTGTTCACTTAAAATGGAGTAACGGCATGGAATGTAAATTATACTTCAATCAATTTGTCAAAAAAAATAAAATAAATAAAAAAGAAAGAAAGAGTCCTACGGAAAGGAAGAAACGTCTGTTGCCAAACTCCATCCAACATTCATTCACACTCTGCTACAGAAACTAGGATTTCCCAAACCTGCACCCAGTTTGTGAGCAACAGCTGAATCCGTGTTTTGTATACACAATTCCAACATTTTGCTCCTCCTCACAGCAACACAATGATGGAAATTGGTGAGGTGGCAGAAAAATAAAGAGAGACAAATGGGGGGAAAAAAAGAAAAGTTACCACACTATTGAACTGCAGATGGTGCATCCACACCACAAGACTCAAAAGATGAAAAATCGACTGTTGTGCAGGAAAGTGGTGGGAAGGGGAGAGGGACAGGAGCCTGGGGAGCGCTTTCTGTGTGCGTGGAAGGAAGCAGCTTTTCTCTTTGAAAAGCGGATGAAGGTGAAGCCCTTGGGGAACTCTGACTGATGATTCTCTTTCATGAACCAGCACATCTTAAACACATTTCCCTTGAGAAGTGGCATCATCATTTCATTTCAAGTTCAAGGTCACAAAAATGCTCCAAAAATAAGCTTGAAGCAGGAGCAAAGGGAAAGAAGCAAAAAGCAGCTCTGACAACAAAATGATTGTGTGAACGGGTGCATTGCACAGCGGCTCAAGGCTCTTATCCCGACAGGTCGGTCGTTTAGCCCCTGCGGACGTGGCCTTTTGAGTCTTTCTTCCCCTAATGACTCAGCCTATTTTTAACGGATGCTCACTCATGGGAAGAGAGATGACAGAGGGCATGCACAGTAATCAGAGAAATTAGTTTTAGAAGATCACATAATACCCTTTCTAATACAAAAGGACACAGTTCAAAGGAAAACCGAGAGTCTGGTGTTTCTTCGGGGTCACTGCCAGAGGCCCTGGACCAGCAGGGTCATAGAGAACCTGGAGTGTTTTAGAGGTGCGGCAGAAATGGCCCGTACATTAAATGTACCAGGCGCTCACACCAAATTTGAGGGCTTCTTTGATGTATTTACTTCTCAGTCTTCATTCCAACACCAAGCCCTGTTCTTTCTTTTCCTGAAGCTTCATTGATAACTGTCTCTACCCCTTTACTCCATTTCCGTCTAGACTGCAGTTCCCTGACATCTCCGCTCCTGTCTGCAGCAGCTCCCCAGATAGGCTCCCAGCCTCTAGTAACTTCCAAACTTCAGTCCGGTCTGTATGCCACGGCCAGATTCATTTTTCTAAACCACCATTTATAAAACAACTTGTCCCACTGACTATTCTCCTGACTGTTTAATCAAACTGTCCCTCTCCATTAGTCCTTTCCCACTAATACAGAAACATGCTTTGGTTTCTCTTTATTCTAATGTAGTCACTATAGTAACAGCCGCTCTCTTGGGCATATTGTCCCTGCCAGCTACCACAGCACTCTCCTCTCCTCCAGCACCATTGGTTTGGAGAGCGCAGTCTCACCTGGCATTGTCATTTCCTCAGCTCCCTCGCACTCTTCAGCCTATTTCATATTGTCTTCTGCCTCCACTACCCAGCTCCTCAGAGGCTCTGCCCACCAAGACCTTCTGCGTCCTTCTATCTGTCAAAACCGACAGTAGAGATTCCATCCTCCCTTTTGGGGATCTCAGTGCAGCTTTTAACACAGATAATCAAGCTCTCCTATAAGCTCCCTCCTGCTGGCTTTGGAGATTACACTTAAGGGATTTCTCCCCTTAAATCTTTATCTTCTGCCTTCGTTACTGGCTTCCCTCCTCCTCCTACCTCTCAAACTTCAGTGTTCACCAGGTCCCACCTTGGCTCTTCCTTTTATTTTACCCGGTGCCCAACCCAATACTGTCCCTTGCACGTAAGAGCCCCTAATAAATGCAGGTCATCCCCACTGCTTACAGAATAAAGATCAACCTCGTCAGCCCAGCATTAAAAGCCTTCTGCCTCCCAGTCCTGCCTCCCTGCCATGCCTCCGCCGCTCTCTGCTCCAACACAAACCTTCCCCAGAGCCCCACCACTGCCCCACTGTCCCAATTCTGGATTCTGGGACTTTGCTCAAGTAGTTTCTCCTCCCCGATATACTCTTAACCCCATACTCCACCTTTATGCCCACACAAAGCATACTCATCCTCTATGATGTGGTTCAAATTCTATCCCTTTTCAAAGGTATGCCTGGCCACTCAAAGTAACAGCCATTTTGCCCTCCTCAGATAGTCCACATTTCCTAAAACTCATTGGGATGCATACTTCCACAGTAGCTTACATGTTTGTGGAGGGATCTGGCGGGGCAGAGGGGTGTCTGTGTACACAGCGGGCTGGGGTTTGGGGACATGAAGGAGTGTAAGTGCATGCGTGCATGGGAGCCTGCGCTGAGTTTCTCTACGGACAGGGAACTTTTTAACTGCTTATGGACCTCTCCTATTGTCAAATACAGCAGGAGATTTCTACGTAGAGATCAATAAATATTTGGTAGAAATGGACTTTAAACTGCCAATCTTTACTCTATGTCCTTCATCCTAAAGGTATTAGAACTCTCACAGATCACTGCATATGCCCCAAAACGAACCTCTGAGTGTGCCATGTGTGGCATGAGTTTCCCTGAGGAATTGGGAAAGACAATCGTCCAATGACCTGCTCTCAAAAACTAACCCAGCAACAGATGAAAGGATAGAAAAATGTGGTCTATACAAGCAATGAAATATTTTTTCAATCATAAAATGGAAGGAAATTTTGATATATGCTACAATATGAGCAAATCTTGAAAACATTATGTTTAGTGAAATAAGCCAGACAAGAAGAACAAACAGTGTCTTATTCTATTTATCAGAACTACCTAGAACAGGCAAATTCATGGAGACAGAAAGTAGAATAGATGTTACCAGGGGCTGGAAGGAGGGGTAAGGGGAATTACTGTTTAATGGGTATGGATGTTTTGGGGGGATAATGAAAAAGTTTGGGGATATACACAGTGGTTATGGTTACACAACATTGTGAATGCGTTTAGTGCCACTGAAAGGTATATTCACGAATGGCTGAACGACAAATGTTATGTATATTTCACCACAGGTAAAAATGAATGAATGTCAGCCAGGCCCTCTGATGAGCAGACCATGGAGAAGGCAAGAAGCCCTGTTTGCCTGGCAACCCACCTCATATCCTCCCCTGAGGACTGCACACTCACAGGTGACCCAAGCCAGCTGAGAAGCAAAAGGTCTCACACTATCTCTCAGTGCATCGGCACTTTGTTTGGCACCTCCATCAGTAGGCAATTCCTCCAGAAAACAAAATGTACCAGACCCTCAAAATGCACTGCAGCATCTCTGCAGCTAAGCCTCTCTTCAGGGCGAAGAGGATGAGTAACAAGGAACTACTCTCTCTTTAGTAGTGTGCCATCTTAAGCAAGAAACTTCCACTCCGAGCTTCAGCTTACCCACATAAAGTGGGAGTAACATCAATAACACCTGCCTTGCAGGACTATCATGCTATCGTGCAGCTCCAAGACGTATGATACATAAAACACTTGTGATGGTGTCTAGCACAGAGTTGACCTTCAGCAATGGTAGCTGCCAGTATTATTTTAATATGATGTTTATTTCACCAGCAGTAATGGAGTTCAAAGTGTTATCCTTTCAAATATCATCAAGAAAATTGAAACATCTTCTCATTGCTGAATCCCTAAGAACAAGGAATTGTAAATCTACCAGAGAATTGACAGTAATACATCAAAAAGAACATATAGCAAACTACTGACTGGCTTTGGCAGTCACAGAAGGTGACAAAGGAATGGACCTAGACAGAAAAGATTCAGACAGTTGGACCTGTAGACTCATTGAGTAATGGACTTTCCCAGCCCCTCCAGGATGTGCCTGTCTCAGCATTTCTGAAGACCAGATTAGCTACGCTACCATAGTTGGTGATACCACAACTAAATCTAAATTAACATACCTGAAAATGCCACCAAGCAGGAGGCAGTAACGTTGATAGTGCACTTGAGACTCAGCTCTCAGGTGATGTGAGCCATTTCCTCCTGCAAGGGGGACAGTCCCTACCCTGTCCACACATTCTCTAGCTCACGAGTGCGTGTGAGATACAACTTCAAGTACAGCGAATGATGGAATTCAGAGATAAGAGAATTCTTAGGTCAGCAGGCCCAGTGCAGTCTTCAAGAAAAGGACTTGCAGTAATTGGATCTTTAAAATGAAGACTGTAAAACAGAAAAAGTAGATATTAATACTTCTCCATACACCACTCACAGAGGAAAGTAAAGCAAAACACACATTCTCAAACAAGAGTCAATCTTAAAATTTGGAGGGGAAAAGTCCACAAGATCCTTCAGCTTTGTGAGGGAGGGCTGCAGAGTTTCCTTGCCCTCGTCTTTGTGCAGCGCAGTCACGCTGAGTCTGTACCAGGCTCTGAGACGAGCCCCGACAAACAGAGAAACAAGAACCTCGGGGCCCTGGGGGTAAAACACTTGCATGTGAAGGCATGCGGGAAAGAATCATTATCGAAGGCTCCAAGAAACACTGGAGAGGCAAAAGTTACCAAGTAGAACAAAAACACTTTCTCCATAAAGACGTTGCCCAAGGTTCGTTCCTCTTACTGATATCCACACCATCAACTATGTAATCACATCTGGAAGTCTTGGGTAGATCATTCCAGCAGTTAAATGCTCTCTAGATCCTGAAAATATTTGAGGAGAAAATGAGAGAAAAGGTGATCAAATCTTTCAAAACAGATGCATATATTTTCTTTATATCTTTGATAGAATCCAGTTCAGTATTTCATAAGACACTCAATTTGGTAGTATAGTAACTTTCATATAATCAACGATGGGAAAAGGGATAAGATATAATAAAGAATATTAAATATATATTAGGTATATAATTACTATTTGTATTACTTATTATCTGTATGTATATGTATACATATATACATACACGTACACATAATAGCAGTGAATATTGACCACAGATCCCCTATGAGCCAAGTATTTCCAAATTCTTTGTGTGTATTAACTTATTTAATCCTCATAACTCACCATGAGGTAGGTACTATTAGCATCTATATTGTACAGATGAGGAAACTGAAACAACAAAAGTTTAGAAATTTGTGCGACATTCCCTGTACAGCCCATTTGGAAGATTCCAGAATCCATGTTCTCAACCAACAATGGACACGTACAAAGCACATTTATTCACAGATGTAGCACTTTGACATGGGCATTTTTATGTCTAAATTAAGCACTGAGGAAGACTTTCATTATTCAAATAAATGCAACAATTTTTCCAACAATTGAAAAAAATTGTTCCAAACTGAAACTAGTTTGGAAAATCTAGAGCGAGATAATCCACTGAGGTTTGAATGTGTTGTATTAAAGATTAAAATTAAAGATTTTTAATCTTTAAAATTAAAGATTTTTAAAAATTAAAGATTTTTTTTCCTCTTGTTTTTAATGCTGTTCAGAGTTTTCATGAGCTGTGAAGACTCAAGGGAACAAGCCAAAGTATCCCTGCAGAAATTCTGAATACCACTAAAATGAGCTGTCAAACGTAAATCAGTATCTAGCTATTTTCCAACCTATTTACAAAAGTGCAGCTGTGACATACATCTAAAATACAAATCTGAGTACATTTATCTGAAGATGGTACTTTTCGCAATAACCTTTTCAAACAAACAAATGCCGTCTGTCAAAAGCAAAATAATTGCATTGTGTCAAAATGTTGGGGGTGGAGTGTTTAAGTCCCCAGTGTAGCTGGCATGACAGTGGAATTTCACCTGGTGTCAGCTTCATTCCCGCTACCCCAGGGCTTAATGCTACCACCAGCCCAGATCTGGTTTTTATTGAAAAAAAAGAAATGTGTCAGAACCAGAGAACATTTCTGGATTGCCAGTGAATACTCTCAAAAGTTCTAAGACTTCACATTCAAGATGAATGAAGACTCCCAAGATAACCCTAGCATACGTTCCATATCATTTTCTGAATCAATTTTCTTTTTCAAAAGTATTAACCTCTTGTCTTGGAAATTAGACAAATGCCACATGTTTCCCCTGGCCCTTTCTGTATTCATTCTCAGTAACTGTACGTTAGTTTGATTAAACAGAATCAACCAGGAAAAATCACAAAAAGAAGTTTCAGCCTCTTTGAAGCTCAAGATTTATAGAAAAGTAAATTATGCCAGAATCATATGAGGTTCTGAGCAGTTGCAGATATTGATGTTATTTCATTTGATAACAATTTTTGATCACTGATTCATTGTCACATCCATCCAACTGGAAAACTCCAGGCATTTTGTTTAATTATAGCCAACAGCTTGATATATATATTAGAAAGATCTGATCACTGATTATTCAAATTTATAGTTCTTAAGTGGAAATTTAGGATATTCTAAAACAAAAATAGATCTGAACTGTTTTTAAGGGAGAAAATGCCCCATTGTGTTCTAATTTTTAAGTACAGAGAAAATCTTTGAATTCTCTACCAAAAAGAAAGCACAGCAGTTGAGAATAGCAGCATTGCAAGCTCTGCTCAATTATTTAAGTTAAACAAAGTGTTGATTTCAAGCAATAAAATAGGACTGCATTTTGCATATTTATGTGAGGAATCAAAGTGGAAAATGCTCTTCTAAGAAAAGACAAATGATTGGTAAAGATAACTACCAATTTTAGCATTGTGCTATATTCTAGAGCCTAAAAAAATCCATTATTTTCCGTTATAAGCAAAACAAAAGAAAGATCAAAAGGCTACTGTTGAACACAACTGTATTCTGTGGGATATGGATTTATGCTACTGTAGATTTTCAAAATCCACTTTGTAGAAAGAAGTTAAAGCAATTTCTAAGCTTTTGGGCACTCTGGATTCATGCAAACTGTGTGCAGAACAAGAAGTCCAGATGGGTCAGCAAATGCCTGTCTGTAATTAGCACGGTTAGCTACTGTCAACTAAGTCATTCTGTCTAGTATACTGAGTGTATTACTTAGTGTATTACTTCTAATCTTAACAGCAACCTTTTCAGGTTATGAAACTAAGACAAAGAATTTTATGCACTTGCTCCAGAGCCACATGACGCTGAAGAATGTTGGCAGGCCCAGAACCTAGATTTTTCCGACTGTGATGCTGACATCTTTTTTCTGTATCGGAGGCCCCCCAAGTGTTCCCCAACAGCGGCTTCCCTGGTGCAAGTCACTCATATAGTTCATACCTTCATTTTTAAAAGCCACAAAAGGGTGTGATGAAATTATAGTATAGCTAAGCTAAAATTCCTGGCAAAAATAACAGTCAGTAAAACAAATAACTTCAAAGAACTATGGAAAAGAAAACAAAGTATTCTCCCAATTGCTTCCCCTTACCACTACAACTGACGAGCACAATAAAATTCCAACTGTTCTAGTATTAATTTCATTTACTTTAGGTTCTGTTTCTTATTTAACTGGGAATTTCCAGGAAAAGAAGAATCTATGAAAGAGGTGAGATTATTTTTAGAAGTGATAGAAGTTCCCCTCTATGAACACAGCATACCAATCACTTGACTTATTTAAATGATTTATTGACTTTAAAAAATGCATGTGCCTTGGAAGGCAGAGAATATACTTGGTAGATCTATGCAGCAATGTGAAATATATATGTTTAGAGAGATGAGAGCATATAGATGTATAAATGAGGTTATTTTTAAAAATGTACAATTTGAAATTTTAATAATGGAAAGTTTTTAATATTAATGTTCAATTTTATTGAATATCTGCTCTCAGGAAAGTGTAATTGATCCTTTTTATAAAATATAAACATGGTTTTTGTGTTGTTACTTTGAGATGTTATGAAATTTTTCCCTAAATTATGACAATTTTGTTATTTTTCATCATACCTTCTTCCTGGGTGATTTTATTTCAAATGGTTAATGATTCATCCATGATGTCTTTTAAGAAAATGTATAAGCAGATCTAGACGAATTACTTGGCTACTTTCTATAATACCCCCTCCTATCAGACTTTTTTTTTTTACAAGACCTATATAAACCTGCCTCCTCATCAAAACTACACACTTTGAATAAATTTAGGATTGTGTTCACAGATGCAGTTCACGAAATCACTCAGCCTCAAATGGAGAATGTTTTCAGTGGCTTGGAAAATCGAAATGAACAATGCATCACTAAAGATGGTGGTTGTGCTGAAGTCAAGATATTTGAATTGTATAGTATAGAAAACTCTGCAAAATAGGTTTGCATGAGATGTGTACAGTTTGCTTCTTTCTTGTGTTATTAAATTTTAAAATTTCGTCGAGAATTCATAAATATCCCATATTTTTAAAACCCCAAACACATTAGAGAGTCTCATTCATAGGATGGAAACCAGAGGTTTCAATTTCACAGTTGTGATGTTAACCATGAAATAGGGCCTCCTCCAAGGGCAAAACATGGTACTGGACTTACAACTGATGCACTTGCCATTTAGGAGTGAACAAAATGCTTGATAGATAGAAACTATTTTTATATTATTAAAACATCATGGGTTATAGATCAGCTTCATCACTCTTTATTACCTTTTGAAATAATAACATTCTCATAATTTGCATTAAGGTTGACATTATCTGAGAGTAACACTTAGTCCATACAAGAGGGTCAAGATTAGGAAGAGCAAATCCTAGCCAGGTAACACTAAATAACTAAATTCATATAGTTATAAAAACACCTATACCACATACCATGAACTGTTTAGATTACTTTATGTTTATTATTTCCTTTAATACCAAAAAGACCCCTGGAAGGCAATATTCTTATCTTTATTTTACTTTTGAGGAAACTGTCTTAATGCAATGAAATAACAGCACGCAGCTCTTAAGTGGCAGAGCCAGAATTCGGGTCCGGTTCTCTCTCAATGCGAAGCCTGTGCTCCATGCTCTATTGCTTCTCAAAAACGTCCTAAGGTACATCATCAGGTCCATAGCCATTTTTTCACTGTATATTTAAATTTGAGGAATTCAGTAGAATTTTACCAAATCTTCAACATTAACTAGCTTAGGGATTAAAATTTAACCACAGGCTATAAGGGAAAATTGCAATTTAACTTAAAACCATAAATGTCATAGAGAAATAAAAGTCTGTTCATACACTAAACTGAAATCTAGCCCATTCTACTAAGTGAAGTACCCCAAGAATGGAAAAACAAGCACTACAGGTACTCGCCAGCAAACTGGTATTAACTGATCAACACCTAAGTGCCCATATAGTAAAAACATTCATCGAGTGTCGGGCAGATGTTAGGGGGAAGGGATGGGTATATTCACACCTACGGGTGCAGTGCGTACCATCTGGGGGTGGACACGCTTGAAGCTCCAACTCAGGTGGGGCAAAGGCAATCTATGTAATCTAAACATTTGTATCCCTGCAATATGCTGAAATCAAAAAATTAAAAAAATGAAATCTAGGCCTTGCTTTCTAGAGAAAAAACATACATTTTCCACATGTTATCCAGGAGTCAACAAAACACATCTTATTTTGAAGTCTCTCAGGTAATATTAACCTCAGACCCAGTGTAGGTTTTGACTCTAAGAATGTGCCATGCTGAGGTGAGTATGTGAAAAGACACATAATTCACAGGGGACAGGCTACCTTTCATTCACAGCTGTCTCCAAAGGGTGACCCTCACAGCACTGCCCTTAAGGCGCAATGGGCTGCACTGGGTCTAGCAGGAGAGTCGCACTCCAGTGTCATACCTGGAAAGTCCTGAGCAGCCAGCCACAGCATTCGCCCGGAAACACACCCTGCACCCCATCTTTCGTCCCCCATGATGGCATCTCTCTTCTCCTTTAGAACTAGCCATAAAATATGAGGGGGTCCAGTGCAAAACAAAAATTAGTAAGAATTTCAAGAGAGCGATGGCCCAAGCGTGGGGCCTTCTAAGCATGGGCCCTAGGGGACCGCGCAGGTCTCATAGCCATGGAAGTTGGCCCTGTTCTCCCTCAGACACGTCCCTACAAATGCGATGGCTGCTGGGCTGGGGTGACTTTCACTTCCTTTCAATATTGCTTTTGTTGTTCCTTTTGTGTCTTTGCACTGGACAATACTGTTGGCAAGGATGGGCCTCCCAAGAATAGGCTGGGTCCTCTCTCAGTCACCGTCCCACTTGGTTCTGCAGGCTCTGCCTTCGACAGTCAAGGCCGAGAACTTACTCTGACATCACAAGCGATGCGCAGTACATTACTCAGAAGTTGGTGATCCGGTGTGACTTTCTGAGCTGAGACTTTTAAACTGAGCCCTTGAAGATAAAGTGGCATTATTTAAGGTCCAACCTAACTTAACACAGAGATGATTCACAAATATGCCTACCGGTCGCTTGTGTTCTCAAAACCAAACACATTTATCACAAAAGATATCAGTGCAATATGGTTATTAATTCTCTTTCCTTGATGAGTTCAGAAAATGCCCCAGCATGTACTTCAGCTGCTTGGTCCTCTTTTTGTGTTTCAAAGGCTCCCCACCAGCAGACCCACATGGCCATCCGCACCATCTGTGCACGGGAGAGAAGCACCGTACTATCCAAGCTGGTACTGAGGGTGTTCTATCAAGAAAGGAACCACTCATCAGAGAAAGGTTATGCAGAAAAGCTCCTGCCAGAAAACTCACTGTTTCCTTCTCTCTCCTCTCCCTCATTTGAAATTCATGAAGATGAAGTGCAGCTTTTGTTTCCCATCATGAGATGAGCCTTAATACACTCTTGCCAAGAGCCAGCTAACACAGAATAATTGTTTTTCATCTAAATTGCATGTCCAACCTGCTTAGTCTTCAAAGAACATGGATGCTACAGCTTTGATACCCAACCGCAGAATGACAAAGGAGAGGGCACAAGGCGCGTGGGCATGATGAGAATTTTTAATCGCCACCTATCTGTCTGCAAGCCCTGGAACTCCGGGGCAGTGGGAGAGGGGAGAAAAGAGCAGAGGATTTGTAAGGTAGATAAGGTTCCGTATTTCATTCAAGACCAACTCTTTTCTTTAAAAGGGTAAAAAAAAAAAAAAAAAAGTGATTTAGAGGGAATTAAGATTCCCCAAGGTGTTTTTAATCTCTTTTCACTCCAGGGCCAGGTGCCTCATGTAGCACATAAAAGGGTTTCAAAAATGAAAGCAAATGCCTAGAACACAGAAAAGAGATATCCATCTACACAAAGCATCTGCCTTTGTTTAAGAAAAAAGTAGTTTCAGCTTTATGAACTTCACATCCAGACATTTTATAATTTTGATGTTATAGTTCTTATAGACTTTTGCTCTATGAACACTACATCTAGTACATAAAAAGAGGCAAAAATCATCAATATTTAATATTTTTTATGTATCAAGTCTCCTTTACGTCAATAAGTGAATTCGTTTAATTGCACATAACTGCAGTGTTTGCAAGGAAGTCTATGTGACGTGAATAAAAACCACCCAAAGAAAAGGATGATCAAATCTGCTCCCAATACTACCTCTCATAGGTAGAGATGCTACCAAAAAGCTGTGCGGATTTTGTCATTGATTCCCTGGGTCTCATTGTGTAACCAGGTGCTGAGACAAAAGATTTGATTCTGTTTATTGTGTTTGTTCCAGTTAATTGAATTCTTCTTGCCTGGTTTAAACTTCTATTTTCTAATTATACTCGTAATCTCTACGGAGACTGCAGTGCTACTATACCTTTGCTTGCACTTAGAATTCTAACGTGACCGTAAACTAAATTACCTCTATGGCTGTCAGTAAATTGCACTACTGTCCTGTATCACCTACAAATTGGAAATGTCTGACCCCAGGTAGCCCAGTAATAAAAAGTATTTCCCAGCATGTTGCCAATAAGAGAAGGGAGACAAGTTCACCAGGCTGAGCAAGAGCAGAGGAAGGTGCCTGGGTTGGAGTCGCTGGTGTCACTGTGGACTCCACAGCTAGCGGAGCTGTGCTGCTACGGCCACGTCACCTGCACCCGTGGGCTCTCAGTGTTACCTGTAAATTGAGTCTTGAACCACGTCTGAAGTTACTCTTTTTATGCTAAAAGTCCATAATTCCAATTTCTGTGTTTTCCTTTCTTAATAGAGAATCAATTTCAGTTTTGGAACAGGACAGCTTTTTCTAAAGTGAAAATTTTGACCAAAAAGCAACTTAGTTAACTATGGTTTTCACACAAAGGAGATACCCTACCATCATTAAGATGTTAGCAAACACCAAAAGCGCTGCCATCATGTAAAGGCTTTGAACATAAAATGCTGATTTACAATGCTCACACGGCAGATGCATATTTGTACAGATACAAACTGAGAAAAGAGAGCTTGAATGTAGATGTTTACTTGAGACTCGTCGCCTGGCCTTTTATACCACATTTAGAAATGTTATAAGAGATTTCTGTGAAACTACCCTATGACTTTGAAACTTTGTACTATACCCATGAAGGTCCAAGCATTTCTCAAATATCCAACTCAGTTTATGTATTAGCCAAGAAGTTGAGACTCTTGGTTGTAGTTTCAAAAAAAACCAATTTAAGCGAATAACAGAATTTACTGATTTATGTAACCTAAATGTTCAAGCATATCACTAGCTTCAGCCATGATCCAAACACTTCATGTTGCTGGGGCTTGAACTCTCTCTGTCCATCTCTTAACTCTGTTTCCTCAAACGTTTGCTGCATTCTTGTTGTATATGGAAGCGAAGATGGCCCCCGGCACCTCTAGACTTAACTAGAGACTAGGCAGGAAAAGAATATACACCAACTGTACATTAAAACCTCAGCATCATAGTTCATTCTTCTATATCTTTAACTAGAGTAAGTGAAGCCAGTTGATGTCGTCCAGTGATTAGAGAGCCAAGCTAAAAATTTATAAAGGAGGCAAAATCTATAAAGGATGCTCCCCATGGCAGCTTATGGGGAGAGTCTCCATTTGATCTCTATTGAAATAAACTATTTCATTTTAATACCGAGCTCGCTTTGGCCTACAATGATATTTTTAATGAATATAGCCAAAAAAATGTCTTTACTTTGCCTCAATTTGCAGAAAAACAAATGATATGCATTAAATACCAGAGGTCTATAAGTATAATGAAAAGAGAATATTTGGAAGTCCAGGATTCCAGTTCTGACCTTAGCAGTTTGAAAAGTCATTTAAACTCTCAGTCTCATCACCAACAAAATAAGAGTACTCACTGAAGTCTAGGGCTTGTTTCAAGTTCTGAAAGGTTATGAATCCATGTAGTGCTGTTTTGACATTTTTTTCCTCAACAAGGGAAACCTACCACCTAGCACTCTGAGAAACACTGACCACTAACTGGGTCAGAAACATTCTGCAAGAGATGAAAGCATTCAGAAGTTTCGCAGAAGGTAAGTCAACAGGCCAATGGCCCATTACCGTGAACACTTTGGCTTTCACGGGAAAACAGTAAGCACGCAGAATGCAGTCAACCCAGATGCAATACGAGCTGAGCGCCCACGTATCAATCTTCTGTCTCCTGGGTCACGGGAGTGCTGCTGTACATTAGGAAGGGAAAGGACTGAAAATTACATTAATTCAAATGGCGAGATCAATATTTAACAATGCAGTTAGTGGTAGTTGACCTTAAATGCACCTTTAATAAAACAAAGGTGATTCAAGCCAGCCTCCAGCATATGCCATTCAGGAATGTGAATTAATGCAGAACGGATACGTTAAAGACCTCCACTAGCGCAGATGCCTTGGCAGCTTGGTCCGACTGCAAGGAGAAGGTCGAAGCTGCTCTCTTACAACAGGCGACTCGAGTTTTATTCCTGTGATGTTGTGTCTTCATTTATCACCTCTCACTCTCTCAAGAATTGGACAGCCTTGATCTCAGCACATTGACAAGTAGGAAAAGGATTTCTACAACTATTTCCCTGGCAAATTATTAATATTTAGTGATTAGGAAGCGATATCTTTGTAACCTTGAGCACTTTCTTCGTGAGTAAACACAGCATAGCTGTTACCAGTTGTTACTCTAGAAACCCTGTCTTACTGTAAGATGATTTGCAAATATTTGCATAGAGACATATCAGTTTGTACTACACTTGCATTAAGGATTACTGAAATAAGGTTTATTATATTAAAGAGAAAGCAAAAAAGAAAAAAGGAATAAATAAAGGCAATCTCTTCAAGATGTCAGAGAACCATCTCAGATGCTATGAGCTATCAGGCTCACAGATGCGAGACTTTTTAAAATTGCCTTGTTGCCCATAAAATACCTTAAGCTGTACAGAATTTTAGTTACCACTACCAAGGACTTGGTGATAACTCTAAGGAAAAGGTCAATCTAAAAACCTATTTTAGCACACCTTAAAGCAGCAGGGGGCTCTGTGGAATTCCCAAAGTAGCCAGGGAGAGTTTGCCCGATTTTGCGACCTAAAGACACCGGTGCCGGTGGTGCCATTTCCCTTGCATCCCGGTTTGGCTACAAGGACAAACGTGTGATAATTAGAAATCTCTCCCGAGACACCTCCCTTTGATTTGCTGTTTGGTGATGGCCACAGTTCCTCTGCAGCCTTGCTTCTCTCAGGTCTGTCTGCTGGTTACCATGGCAATGTGGCTCAACGCATCCTCTGAGCTAAATCAGCATTCTGCCGCATCCAAGCTGCTGGCAGTAGAACTTCTCTGAGAGTTGGGCAGCAAGTTTCCAGGCTGAATGTAAAATATGATCATACACTTCAAGGGGAAGAAGGGCATTCCACAAAACAAGATCACAGTTCCTTTGTCATCAAGGCCATGGAACAAATATCTAATCTCCCATAAGGACAGCCACAAGAGCTGTGGGCAGGGAGGGGGCTGGCGGTACATGTCAGGCTCTCCAGCTAATGCTGAGACGTGGTGAGAAGTTGCTTGTGACACGAAGACAGCCATGCTACACCTTAGCTCCTGGGAATTCCCTCTGCTGAGAACACCGCACGTCCTCGACATACCCTCCTTTTCACACAGCCTCTATGTCAACATATTCATTGCATTTAAGAATAACTGTAGACTAGTCATGAGAGACCATAGATATCCAGAGTGTAGAATGAATTCTCACCTCCAGAATGGCACTCCAGGAAAGCAAAAAGTAGTAGTACTTATTTTATAGTCATGCTGGGGACAGGCAAAGGAAATAGAAAATTGATCTTTGGTCTGATTAGTCATGTCTCCTGGGGCCATCATATTCCACTTGTCAATCCAAATCCAACATGTCCACAAAACTAATGAGTCCAGGTTATTTGTAATTTGAGAAATTACATTTATTATGTTTGATAATTATTTTAGGATATTATATGCCATACCTACAAGTATGTGTGTATATAGTGAATTAAAGATTAATAATTAACTAAACACTGTGTTTATCATATTCTTTAGGAAGTAGAATATTATAAATGTCTTTAAAGCCCAAAAACTTTCTTGGTCTCATTCCCCTCCCCTGCTGGGGTGACCTTTACATTGAGTTTTCATGTTTATTGTTCCTTGCTTATTTTCAAAGTTTTACCACATAGGTCTGTGTTTCTAAACAACAAACCTTTAGCCACACTAACCAAGAAAAAAAAACCAGAAAATACAGACTGTCAATATATAAGATGTAAGGGGAAATCACCATAGACTCTGCAGACATTCAAAGGACATTGAGGGAATGCTATGAACAAAGCTATGCCCATAAATTTGAAAATTTAGATGACATGATCCAGTTCTTTGAAAGACACAAACTACAAAGACTCATTAAAGACTAAACAGATAATCTAAATTACCTTGTATCAAATAAATTTCATTCTTAATTTAAAACCTTCAGATAAAGAAAACTTCAGACCTGGATAGTTTTACTGGCAAATCCTACCACACTTACAAAGAAGAAATAGTAACAATCTTACACAATCCCTTCTAGAAAATAAGAGAAGGGACCCCTTTCCAACTCATTCTATGGAACCTGCATTATTACCCCGATATCAAACCCAAAGATAGTATAAGAAAACAGCAGTCATGTACACCTCATGAATATAGATGAAAAAGTCCTTAACAAAACATTAGTAAATCAAATCCAAATATATGCAGAATGGATAATACATCACGAGCAATTGAGGTTTATACTAGGGATGCAAGGCTGAATCAACATTTTTTAAAAAATCAATATAAGCTACCATATTAACAATAAAGAAAAACAAATGCTTATTATCAATAGATGCAAGAAAAGCATCTGACAAACCCAACATTCATTCATACTAAAATCTCTCATAAACTAGGAATAGAAGAGAACTTGCTAAACTTGATAAAGGTCATATACAAAAAAGCCAACATCACTCTTACTGGTGAAGTCTTGAATGCTTTATCCCTAAGATCAAGAACAGGGAAGGGGCTGGGTGCGGTGGCTCACGTCTGTAATCCTAGCACTCTGGGAGGCTGAGGCGGGTGGATCGCTCAAGGTCAGGAGTTTGAAATCAGCCTGAGCAAGAGCGAGATCCCGTCTCTACTAAAAATAGAAAGAAATTAATTGGACAACTAGAAATATATGGAAAAAAATTAGCCGGGCATGGTGCTACATGCCTGGAGTCCCAGCTACTAAGGAGGCTGAGGCAGGAGGATCGCTTGAGCCCAGGAGTCTGACATTGCTGTGAGTTAGGCTGACACCACAGCACTCTAGCCCGGGCAACAAAGTGAGACTCTGTCTCAGGAAAAAAAAAAAAAAAAGTTGATTCTAAAATTTATTTGGAAAGACACAAAACTAAAATAGCCAAATAAATTTTGAAAAAGAAGAACAAAGATGAAGCACTAATGCTAGCTGATTTTAAGATTTACTACAAAAAATAAAATACTTTGATCTTATCCTGCTCCCCCTCAACCCATGGAAGTTAAGCTTTACAATGATATTTTGTGTTTAATGTTTTTAAGCTTTGAATAAAATAGAACAAGCTACACTGGAGAAAAAGTTTTGTACACTATTGAAATTAAGTTATTATTAATCCAAATTGGAATGTTTAAGTTAAGATGGTAATTGTAATCCCCAGGAAAACCACTAAGAAAATAGCTTTAAAAATACAGTTTAAAAAAAAAAGAAAATTTAAATGGTATGCTAGAAAATCTCTATCACAAAAGAAGATAGTAGTGGAGGGCAAGTGGAACAAAAAAACAGAAGGCATACAGACAACAAGTCAAAAAATGGTAGATATAAATTATTCCTTATCAGTAATTACACTAAATGTAAATATATTAAACACACCAATTAAAAGGCAGAAATTGGAATAGATTTTTAGCAAAAAAAATAAAAGCTAGCTACATGCTACCTGCAAGAAATACTTTAGATTCAAAATCTTGAATAACTTGAAAGTAAAAAAATGGAAAAAAATACACTGTACAAACAGTAACCAAAAGAAGACTGGAGTGGATATACTAATATCAGACAAAATAGACTTTGAGACAAAAATTGTCAAGAGACAAATAAGAATTTTTATATTCTTATGGGTCAATGCATCAAGAGGAGATAACAATTATAATGCATAGTACAGAACAGAGGCCAAAAATACACAAGGTAAAAACTGACAGAATTGAGGGAAGAAATCAATAATTCAACAATAATAGTTGAAGATTTCAAGACCCTTTTTAAATAATAGAAAAAGCAGGCAGAAATCAAACAAGAATAAATGTCTGGAACAACACTGTAAACCAACTAAGCTTAACAGACATCTATGAAACATTCTACCCAACAACAACAGAATACATTCTTCTCTAGTGCACACGAAACATTCTCTAGGATAAACTATATGTTAGGATATAAAACAAACCTCGATAAATTTAAAAGGATTAAAATCATACAAAATATATTCTCCAACCACAATGAAATAAAATTAGAATAACAGAAGGAAATTTGGGAAATTCACAAATAAGTGAAAATTAAACAATATACCCATAAGCAATCAACAAAAACGAAATCACAAGAGAAATCAGAAAATCCTTTGAGATGAAAAAAAAATAAGAAGAGAAGACAACATATTAAAATGTATAGGCTATAGCTAACACAATAGAGGGAAATTTATAGCTGTAAATACTTGTATTTAAAAAAAAAATTGCAAATCAATACCCTTATTTTCCACCTTAAGAAACTAGAAAAAGAAGTGCAAATAAAACCCAAAACAAGCAAGTGGAAGGAAATAAAGATCAAAGAAGAAAGAAATGAAGCAGAGAAAAATTAATCAAGGAAAAACAACACCAACACTTCATAAACTCTTTCAAGAATTAGAAAAAGAGGGAATACTTCCCAACTCTTTCTATGAGGCCAGTATTACCCTAATACCAAAACTGGACAGTGACATTGCAAGAAAACTATAGACCACTATCACTTACAAATATAGACACAAAAGTCATTGACAACATATTAGGAAACAGAATCCAGCAGCATATAAAATGGGTTATACAGTATAACTAAGTAGTATTTATCCCAAGAATGCAAAGTAGGTATGACATAGGAAAATCAATTAATGTAAAACCATATTTACAAAATAAAGAACAAAGAACACATGATTATCTCAGTAGACACAGAAAAATCATTTGATACAATCTGAAACCCTTTCATGATAAAAACGCTCAACAAATTTGACATGAAAAAGAAACAAAAATATCCATATTGGAAAGAAAGAAGTAAGATTATTTTCACAGGTGACATATTGTATATAGAAAATCCCAAGACATACACTAAAAAGTATTAGAATAAACAATTTCACAAAGTTGAAGGATACAAGATCAATGTGCAAGATTAATTATATTTCTAAACACTATAAATGAATAATTCAAAAATAGAATTAAAACAACTTCATGTAAAATTGCACTAGAAAGAATAAAATACTTTGGAATAAATTAACAAAAGAAGTGAGAGTCTTGTACATTGAAAACAAAAATCAATGAAAGAAATTAAAGAACACCTAACTAAATGGAAAGATATCCCATGTTCATAGATTAGAAGAGTTATTACTGATAAGACATCAATATTCCCCAAATTGATAAACAGAGTGAATGCAATATCTATCAAAATCCCATATGCCTTCTTGGAAAAAATGGGCAAGCTGATCCTAAAATTCATATGGAAATGCAAGGAACCCAGAATAGCCAAAACAAACTTGAAAAGAGAAAAAGACAAAAGGACTCACACTTTTAGATTTCAAAGCTACTGTACAACAAAGCTACAATAATCAAGAGCATGTGATATAGGCATAAGGACAGACATACAGACGGAACAGAATGAGAGTTTAGTAATAAACCCTCATATTTATGGTCAATTGATTTTTCACAGAAGAACCAAGGCAATTTAATGGGAAAATAATGTCCTTCCAATAAACAGTGCTGGGACAACTAAATATATCCACATGCAAAAGAATAAAGTGAATCCCTTATCTTAAACCATATACAAAAATTAATTAAACGTGGCACAAAAATCAAATGTAAGAGCCAAAACTATAAAATTCTTAGAAGAAAAACATCGGTGCGAATCTTCAAGTCCTTGAATTAGGTAATGGTTTCTTTGATATGACACCAAAAGCACAAGTGACAAAATAAATAGATAAATTGGACTTATCAAAATTAAAAACATTTGTGCATCAAAGGACACCATTAAGAAAGTCAAAAGACAATCACAGAATGGGAGAAAATATTTGCAATCACGTATCTGATAAATAACTTGTATCCAGAATACATAGAAACACAATGTAACAATAAAAAGACAACTCAATTTTAAAATGAACAGAGAAATTTGAATAGGAATTTCTTCAAAGAAGACACACAAATGACAAATAAGGACATGAAAAGATGTTCAACATCATTAGTTATCAGGGAAATGTAAGTCAAAACCACAATGAGATACTACTTCATACTGACAAGAATAGCTATAATCAAAAGATGAATAATAAGTTTTGGCAAGCATGTGGAGAAAATAGAACCCTCACACACTGCTGGTGGGATTTCAAAATAGAGCAACCACTGTGGAAAACAGTTTGCCAGTTCCTCAGAAATTTAACCATAGAGTTACCACGTGACCATAGTAGTGAAAATATGACCAGTGAAAATATGATCCATAAAAAGTTGTACACAAATGTTCATTGTAGTATTATTCATAATTGCCAGAAAAAGGAAACAACCCAAATGTTTACCAGCTGATAAATAAACAAAATGTGATATACCCATAAGATGGAGTATTATTAGGCCACAAAAGGAATGAAGTACTGAGACATGTTACAACATAGATGAACCTAGGCAACATTAGGTTAAATGAAAGAAGTCAGACACAAAAGGCAACATGGAAAGTAGGTCAGTGGTTTCCTGGAGCTAGGGAAAAGAAGGGAATGGGAATGACTGCTAATGGGCTTTTTTTGGGGGGAGGGGGGTGATAAAATGTTCTAAAACTAGATAGTGGTGATGGTTGCACAACTCTGAATACACTAAAAATCGTTTGAATTGTACGCTTTCAAGGGTGAATTTTATAGCATATGAATTATGTCTCAATAAAGTTGTTATTTTTAAAAAATAATAGACTCACTATGCTTCATTATGCTTACTCCTAGGTAATAACAAGGAATTAATCAGATCAATTCTGAAAGGCTAATGGTACTAATTCATCTTCCAGCATCTGAGGAATGGAGAGAAGGGGAGAGCTAATTAACAAAAGGTAGTTTTGTTTTTTTTTTTTGGGACAGAGTCTCACTCTGTTGCCCGGGCTAGACTGCCGTGGCGTCAGCCTAGTTCACAGCAACCTCAAACTCCCGGGCTCAAGCGATCCTCCTGCCTCAGCCTCCCCAGTAGCTGGGACTACAGGCATGCGCCACCATGCCCGGCTAATTTTT
>CAUYRT010041302.1:0-52369 GCA_963574885.1 Lepilemur ruficaudatus
CTACAGGCATGCACCACCATGCCTGGCTAATTTTTTCTATATAGTTTTAGTTGGCCAGTTAAGTTCTTTCTATTTATAGTAGAGACGAGGTCTCGCTCTTGCTCAGGCTGGTTTTGAACTTCTGACCTTGAGCGATCCGCCTGCCTCGGCCTCCCAGAGTGCTAGGATTACAGGCGTGAGCCACCCCACCTGGCCAATTTCTTTCTATTTTTAGTAGAGAGACGGTGTTCTCGATCTTGCTCAGGCTGGTGGCTGGTTTCGAACTCCTGACCTTGAGCTATCCTCCTGCCTGGGCCTCCCAGAGTGCTAGGATTACAGGCATGAGCCCCCACGCCTGGCCTAAATTTTAAGAGTTTTTAAATCCTTTTAAAAGTGACATGGAGAAACATAGCTCTGTTTATTTCTAAGTTTTTGCTAATATTATTAATTGCAAGCAAATATGTGAATATATGCAAAATTAATTTCATTTGCTACCCAAACCCACAAGTTACTATTTGAAAATTTTCTGCTGTTTCACTTAACTGCTACTGTACATTTTTAAATTTTGTTTAAATTTAATTGTTTTAATAGCATTTGATCAGCATTCCCATTATATATACAAGAATATCTATTAGAGCAAATTTTACATTTTTCTCAAAATGTTCCACATTTGGAGAGATCCTGAAAATATTACATATAATATTTCAACTGTTCCAAAAAATGTCATCAAATCAGCTATATTGAGGCCACGTCTCTTAATAACAAACTCAAATTATGTATCGTAAATGGTATGTTCATCTAGATTTTTCACCAAAATCCTGGCTTGTTCACCTTTGTCATTCACAACCATATTAGCCCCAGTATCATAGTCTAAACTTAAACAACCTTTTAAATCACAGCCCAAAACTGAAGTTTTTTTGTTTCTGTTTTTTTTTTTTTTTTTTTTTTTCTGAGGAAGAGTCTCACTCTGTTGCTCTAGCTAGAGTGCAGTGGCATCATCATAGTTCACTGCAACCACCAGCTCCTGGGCTCAGCGATCCTCCTGCCTCAGCCTCCTGAATAGCTGGAACTACAGGGATGTAGAGACGGGGTCTCCCTCTAGCTCAGGCTGGTCTTGAACTCCTCACCTCAAGTCAGGTTACTGCCTCAGCTTCCCAGAGTGTTAGGATTATAGGAATGAGCCACCGTGTCTGGCCTCCAGTAGTTTTTTCAGTTCTTCCCTTAGCTAAAAACTTGTACTTAAACTTATTTCACAGCAGTTATGAAACCAATGAAACATTCATTAATTTCAACTTTCTTATTTTTCTCTCCTAGTAGTTCAAAATAAATATAAATAAATGTTATTTATTTAACAAGACTTCTATTTCTGGGACAATCTAGTTGAACCGAGTAATTTTTGCTTTTTAATAATTTTAGGGATGATTTCTTACCTCATCTTCTTATTTTTTATTTAATAACTTCATTTTGAACTTTCCTTACCAGAGAATCATCTGTTTCGTTATTTTTTATCCATCTTAAGTTTTTGGTTATTCTTTCATCAAATTTCAAAATTACTTCCACAAATCCTCAACATTTTCCATTAAGTTATGTAAATACTGTGCTGTTGTGCCATGAAAGACATCACTAAGCCAGGCTGAATATTAAAGATACAATATTATTCTTTAAAGAACATTATGCCATACAATTTTTATTTGTCAGTTATACCTGAATAAACCTGAAAAAAGCAACATTATGCCCGGTACTATTTTGATATTTACTTTTATTTGTTAAATATTATCAATTGTTTGCTATTGTTTTACCTTTTTCAGTTACAGCAATTACATCTGCATTTTTTTGTGCATAAAGGACACTTCATAATATTTTAATTGTGAATTTAAGTGTTTCCTGTCACAAATAGATTCATTAGCTGAAGTCTATCTTAAAGATTGGTTGTGAAACATCAAAATATTTTCTAAATAGAGAATATAAAAGCCAGTTTCTACAATATTGTATTTGAAAGAATATGGAATAAAGTGATATTTTAAAATTTCTGCCATGTTCATGAAATGGAAAATTATAATCATTAATTTGAATTGGAATGTGTTTTACTAGCAATATTCTCACACTGTCAGTAGGATGTGGTGTCTCCATTTCCAAGATCATCATCTACTCAAGTGTTCTGGAGGATTTCTTCCCTTATTTGCTGATTTCAAGACCATTAGTTTCGCATCTTCTAATAGGCAGGTCAAAGATGCTTTTATTGTTTCTGGTTATGAAGGTGATATAAAATTAATTCTCTTTTTCATTCTCATTGTTTTAATTATAATAGTACTTAACTCTTCATTTAATAAAGAATATAAAGTTGAAAGGATTTTTTTGTCTGACCTATTTTAAGTTGTAGATTTCATAAGAATAATATTCTTGTTAATTTACAGTATTTTCATCTCTTAAATCTTTAAATAAGAACTTGTGATATCTTGTTTGAAAATCTGAGTGTCATGTTCAACAGAAGTCTGCTCACTTGTTTTGTTTCCATTTTGTTATTTTTAATTTAAATGGACCCTCTATTTGAAAATTTTCTCTTTTTTTTCTTTCTAGCTTTTTTCCTTTCTTTTTTTTAATTTCAAAATATTATGGGGATACAAATGTTTTTGGTTACATGGATCAATTTTTGTATGCATGGGTCAGGATTGTAAGTGTGCCCATCACCCCGATAGTGTTCATTGTATCTGTTAGGTAGGTTTTTGCCCATCCCTTCCTCACCCCTCCCCCTTGCTGGATTTCCACTGAGTTTTACTTCATTCTGTGCCCATGTGTGCTCATCAGTTAATTCCAATTTAATAGTTAGTACATGTGGTGTCTCTTTTTCCATTCTTTATATACTTCGATTAGAATAATGGTCTCCAGTTCCAATCAAACTATCGCAAAAGGCATTAAGTCATCCTTCTTTATGGCTGAGTAGCACTCCATGGTATACCTATACCACATTTTGTTAATCCACTCATGAATTGATGGGCACTTGTGTTGATTCCACATCTTTGCACTGTGAATTGTGCTGCAATAAACCTTCAAGTGCAGGTGTCTCTTTGACAAAATGACTTTTTTCCCCTTTGGATAGATACCCAGTAGTGGGATTGCTGGATCAAATGGTAGATCTACTTTCAGTTCTTTGAGGAATCTCCATACTGTTTTCCGTAGAGGTTGTACTAATTTGCAGTCCCACCAACAGTGTATAAGCGTTCCTTTCTCTGCATTCATACCATTATCTATTATTGTTTCTGGACTTCTTAATGAAAGCCATTCTAACTGGGGTAAGGTGATATCTCATTGTGGCTTTAATTTGCGTGACATTGAGCATTTTTTCATATGTTGATTGGCCATTTGTCTATCTTTTTTTGAAAACCCTCTGTTCAGGCCTTTTGCCCACTTTTTAACAGGGTTGTTTGTTTTTCCCTTTCTGATTTGCTTGAGTTCTTTGTAGATTCTGTTTTTTAATCCTTTATCAGATGTATAGCTTTCAAATATTTTCTCCCATTCTGTATGCTGTCTATTTGTTCTGTTAGATTATTTTCTTATCTGTGCAGAAGCTTTTTAATTTAATCAAGTCCCATTTGTTCATTTTTGTTGTTGCTGTGATTGACCTTGGGGACTTCTTCATAAATTCTTTGCCTAGGCCAATATTTAGGAGAGTTTTTCCAACATTCTCTTCTAGAATTCTTAGCTCTACTTTCAAGCTCTCTATTTCTATCACAATTCTCTATTTCTTCCCTGGCCCTCATTTTCAATTATCTAAAGGATTAAAAAGTAAAATGTATAAAGGATATAAAACTTGAACATATCTTAATCAAAAATGTAAATAAATTTAAAATGCAAAAAATGAAATCTCTTCATGTATTATTTTTCATCTAAATAATACAAAATTATTAAAATTAATAGGCAAAATATAAGCTATAATGAATATCAAATCATAAGGCAAAATTAAATAATGCTGAAATTTAATTTTAGTTTTTGAAAATTTAATCTATTAAAAATTTTTATAAGAATAAAACATTTTGTGCTTCTAGCATTCAATGTCCATCTAGCTGCCTGTATTAAGAATTAGTATCACACTTTCAGCATATTACAACTAGATATAGCTGTGTACACATTTAAGAGAAATATGAATTGTTTAATATTGCAAAATATTCCTCAGCCACCCTATGCAACAATTGCAAATACTGGCATATCTGGAGTAATTCCAGAACCATGAATTGGCTTAAATGAAGAGAAAAGAAAATGGATGCTCAGCACTAGTGGGAAATGAAACTTCATTATGCAAATACCTATCCTGTTCATACAATGAGAAGAAGGATTTGACATGTTAACTAATTTATCTTTTCTTTTACCTAAATGCTTCTGCAGTTCAAATCCTCCCCAGATTCTGAAGCATTCTCCTTTTCTCATGTTGGAGGTAGCACAATCCACAATATTTCATGGCATACAGATGTAATCGCCACTTATCTCCAGGAAGCAGGTTAAAAGAGTGGAACAGAATTTCTCTGGGGCCTCATGAATGTTAGTCACAAAGGTGAATGTTTCATGATAGAGTGTTTATGTTTTTTAAACCATTTTTTTTTTATGTGTTGTGGGTATTTGGGATTTCGGGGCCCTTTGAAACACGGGGTCCAAAGCTTCTTTCTCCCAGATCTAAGTATGGTGCTGAGCTCACCTGTCCATCCTTCCCTCTCCTCTTTCTTAGTCCACCACGTCAGTGCACATCAAAATCACTGTACCATCATAGCCCAGTTTAAGGTCCCACTGATTTACTCTTTCAGTCACTGAAAGACTTATTTAGAATTTGAACTGAAAAATTTATTTAGACTCTCACATGTTATAAAACTTTATCTGTGAGGGGAGCAGGAGCCCTGCTAATAAGGATGGGCAGCCAAACTTTTGTATATGCTGCTCCACCTGCCTGAAACGCTACAGTCTCCTCTTGTGAGCTATTTAACTCTTTTAGATCTCAGTTCAGTTGTAACTTCACAGAAAAGGCTTCCTTGACAGGCCCAATTTGTTCAAATTCTCTTTGTATCTGTTCTTCTAGCATTTTGTTCTATTTAATGGAGCATTGATACTACCTTTATTTCTGGAGCATAGAGAGAAACTGACAAGAGGACCATGTGTCAGTGTGTTTTGGCTCATGAGCTTATTCCATGTTTTGCACATAGACTACATGCAAGATTTAAATAATTATTTAATGGAGCTTGCTATGGACTGAATGTTTGTGTCTCCCTAAAGTTTATGTATTGGAGCCTCATCTCCCATGTGATGGTATTAGGAGGTAGTGTCTTTGAGAGATAATTAGGTCATGAGGGTGAAGCCCTCATGAATGGTATTAGTGCCTTAATAAGAAGAGATATGAGGCTGGGTGTGGTGGCTCACACCTGTAGTCCCAGCATTTTGGGAGGTTGAACAGGACAATTGCTTGAGGCCAGGAGTTTGAGACCAGCCTGGGCAACAAAGCGAGATCCTGTCTCTACAAAAAAATTAAAAATTAGCCAGGTGTGGTGGCACATGCCTGTCATCCCAGCTACTTGGGAGGCAGAAATGGGAGGATCACTTGAGCCCAGGAGTTTGAAGTTACAGTGAGCTATGATCATGCCACTGCACTCCAGCCAAGATGACAGAGCAAGATCTGACTCTAAAAAAAATAAAGTTTTTTAATTTTAAAAAGAAAGAGACATGAGAGAACTTGCCTCTTCTCTCTGTTATCTACGACATGAGGATAAGGGATGACAGCCATCTGTAAACCAGGAAGTGGGCCTTTCCCAAACATGGGATCTGCTGGCACCTTGATCTTGATCTTCTCCGTCTCCAGAACTACAAAAAAATAAATATTTGCTGTTTAACACATTGACTACCACACAAAAAATGTACAAATTTTCCTTTGCAGCCACACTGTTTTATTATGAAAATAGAATAAAAACTTTGAGTGTAATTTAAAGTTAAACATAAATAGAAAAACAAAATTTATTGACTTCTATTCATTTAATCTACATTTTTAGAATTATCTATCAATATTAATTGTAACTATAAGAATATCAACAAGTAAGATTTTATATATGCTTCATGCAGCCCCAAGATTAAAACTAGAGTAAGTGAAATACAACTTTCATGGCAGCTAAGGTATTAAGCCACCTACTATACAGTAATTTCTTATAGCAACAGACTAAGACAGCAGGAATGGATTTTACTAAACTCAGTTCAAAGAAATTCAAGAAAGCATCAGATTAATTACACTCAAACTCAAATAATCAAGCACTGATTTATTGGCTCAATCAGAAATCACACTAAGCGACATTCAGGAGCAGAAATATTGGTTAATGTGTTAAGAAATAAATTAACAAAAATATGACCTAGAATATGACATTTAACCATGCCAGAAAGCCTGATCACCATTTGAAATCAATGAGATTAGCCTGGTAAAAAAAGTGTACCATCAAGGGTTGAGAAAGTGAGCATTGGACACTCTGATTCTGTAGCCTTAGAAACAGGGAAGGAAAAAATATACATTTCTTTTCTTCTCATATGAAAATGAGGCGAAAATTGCTTCACAGTCTTTAACAGTCTTTACTTCACACAAAAAGCATTAATCTGTTTTTATCAAAGTTATATATTGGAAGTAGAGACACTAAATCATCTGTTTTTATTAGGTCATACAATAGAAGTAGAGGTCCTAATAATTGTCTATTATCTTGCTTCTAGCTGTAAAAAACGTACATCAACAGTTTTATCTGCTGTGAAAGCTAGCAGACGTTGCTGCTAAGGTTCCGCGTAAATTCTCTTTGGAGCAAACAAAGCACTTTTCTTTGTGGTTGAGAGGACTGCTTCCTTGGTATTACCCACAATGTGGGTCAGAATTGAAATTCTTTTCTTTAAACTAATAAAATAAACTTTGCTAGTATTCTAGGGGGAGAACAAATAGGTAGAAACTGCTAAAAAGTCACTTGGGGAAAATACTGGTCAATCTTTCTGCAGTATTTTCAGTTAGTGTCAACTTTGGGAATTATGATTTTAGTAAATATTTTGCCTCCATTGGATGATAATAACTGTGTGGTTTTGTTAGCATTTTAATTTCTTGGCTGGAATTACTCTGAAATAAAGGGAAAGTCTGTGTTTATTTTGTAACTGTTTCAATAGGTTGCATTTTTTATTGGTCAGGTTTTATGAGGAGGAGACAAGGAAAGTAATTTCCACAGGATTTTATTAACAATCCACGCCTGTGAAGGTAAAGTTGGAAACAAAATTTCATCTCTTTATCACGTTGCATAAGTCATTTTTTAAAAATCTTACTCCTCTTGTTTAACTGGGCTGTTACACAAAATAGGACTGTAAGCTTGTCTCATAACATTGCTATGTCCTTAAAATTTTCCATGACCCATATTTTGGATTATACCTAAAATACTTCAAATAGTGAACAATTTTATGCTTATCTGGAACCAAATCTTTCCATTACTGTTTCTGTTCTGTGTCCCATTTCACAGGTTTTTAGTATAAAGTAGCCATAAGAAGAAAACATGATTCAGAGGTTTTGAATGCAAGAGAGATTTGGAAATCTCAAATCCCCCACTAGCCTTGAGCCTGTCTACTAGTTTGATATTAATAGTATCAATTTATAGCTGAAGATTATTATAAATTTGAGCCAAGTTGAGAGAGAAGGCCGAAACAGCTTCCATATGTGACATCTCAATTTAAAACTTTATTTAAGCTGTCATTAGCAAAGTGAAACCAGAGGCATCATTTTCACCAAAAATTAATGCCCTTAACCCTGACCCTGCAAAAGGTAATTGTCAAGAGCCACCAAAAATCATCTAGATACTGACCTTTTACATCCAGGTTTCCCAGGAGTGATTGAATCTTCAATTCCCAGCATACCTGGGGCACAACTCCCCCTTTGCTCACCACCACGGCGGCATAAGCACTGGGAAAGTGGTGTTAAGGATGTCTGGAGGGAAGGACAAGAGATGACATCTGTCCTATATCCTCTCCCCAGCCATCTTTGGGCAGATGGGGATACATCTGAAAAATCTCCAGAGACTTCCATCCATCAGCATGGTTACCACATATAGACCTGGTGAGGGTTAGTTAACCCCAGTTAGTTAATCAAACACTAATCTAGGTGTTGCTGTGAAGGTATTTTGTAGACGTAGTTAACATATACAATCAATTGTCTTTAAATAAAGCAGATTACCCTTGATAAGTGAATGGACCTCATCCAATCAGTTGAAGGCCTTAAGAGCAAAATACTGAGGTTTCCTGGAGAAGAAGGAATTCTACCTAAAGACTGAAACATCAGCTTCTGCCTGAGTTTCTAGCCAGCCAGACTGCCTACCTGCCCTAAAAATTCTGGATTTGCCCTCCCACCCACAATTGCATGAGTCTATCCTTAAAATAAACCTCGTTGTATATGTATAATACACATGTTTGTTCTTTTTCTCTGGAGAAAAGCTCTCTGATACAGAGCCTTTTTCTATTCCTGCTCCTTCCTTATTGGATTGTGTATTATGAATTAAGAGGAGTCATGAATAGACAATTCTGTTCATATTGGAGAACTATGGTTCTAAGAACTATGTTTAACACTTGAGAGAATTCCTGGAGAAAACCAGAACATTGCTTCCTCCCATGTTTGGCTGTGTATACTTTGAGGACCACTGTACTAGTTACCTTCACTATACTTTTTTTGTTTTGCATTGTTTTACTTAGTTGTGCAGTATTTGCACTACAGGTAAGATCTCAAAATTCAGGTAAGTATTTGCACTACAGGTAAGATCTCAAAATTCTGCCTCAATTTTTTGGCAAATGTTTATGGTAGAAATTAGATTTTTTGTTATATGAACCCATAATCCTTAACAATATGGCATATACTTTGGTATCTATGTATTTAATTTGAATAGTGTTTAAGTATTGATGTACAGTTGCCCCTTGGTATCTGTGGGGGATTGGTTCTAGGATCCCCCACGGATACCAAAATCTATGGATGCCCAAGTCCCTGATATAAATGTGCATAATGTTTTGCATATAACCTAGGTACATCCTCCTGTGTACTTTAAATCATCTCTAGATTAATTATAATACCTAATACAATATAAATGCTATGTAAATAGTTCTTGTACTATATCATTCTGGGAATAATGACAAGACAAAAATGCCGGTATGTGTTCAGTACATGTGCAATCACCCTTTTTTATTCCTGAATGTATTCCATCTGCCCTTGGTTAAATAACCAGATGTGGAATCCAATGATAAGGAAGGCTGACTATATTTGATATAATTATATGTAATTAGGTCATTCAAGTTAATTAAAATTGAGTAATTCTTTTGAGATGAGGAAGAATCTCCTAGAAATTTTGCACAAACTTCAAAAATTAACTGAATTGTGAAAATGGAAAATGCTAATCAACAAATAATACTAGCTTGAAACAATTCAGCAGTGGGGCTGTTTAGGCACAAAGCTGGTTACTTGTGGCATGCTTTTAGAACCCCAAATACTGGGAAGTATCTATAATTTTTTAAAATTATTCTTTTGTGTTAAAAAGTTCTATCATGTCAGCTAATTTTCAACCATTAAATATTTAGGAATTTCAGAAAGCACACAGTTATACTGATAAACCTCTCTCCACTCATTCCTTGATACCAGAGTTTCTAATGTTTCTTAGTTGAAAATATCACGTTGCTTCCCTGTACTATATTGGATTATGCAAATTCCAGTTTTGTAATAGTCTATATGATGAAATGGGGGGGGAAACACCAGATTCTAACAAAATAGGAAATGAAATTCTAATTCAATTAAAATTTAAATGATAAATGTTTTTATTTTTTAATTCAGTCCAATGAGGTTTAAGAAATGACAAATTTTAAATTTAAGCCTCTGACTAAACTTAGAATCATCTAGAGTGACTGAATTAAATATCTCTCTTTTATCTACCATTTGATCCAGCAATCCCACTACTGGGCATCTACCCAAAAGAACAAAAGACACTCTATAAAAAAGACACCTGCACTTGAATGTTTATAGCAGCACAATTCACAATTGCAAAGATGTGGAAACAACCGAAGTGCCCATCAATACACGAGTGGATTAATAAAATGTGGTATATGTATTTCATGGAGTACTATTCAGCTATAAGAAGCAACGGTGATATAGCACCTCTTGTATTTTCCTGGATGGAGCTGAAACCCGTTCTACTAAGTGAAGTATCCCAAGAATGGATGGACAGGCACCACATGTACTCACCAGCTAATTGGTATTAGCTGATCAACACCTAAGTGGACACACAGGAACAACATTTATTGGGTGTTGGGCAGATGGGAGGGGGGAGGAGGGGATGGGTATATACATACATAATGAGTGCGATGTGCACCATCTGGGGGATGGTCAGGCTTGAGGCTCTGACTGGAGGGGGAGGGGGGCAAGGGCAGTGTACGTAACCTTAACATTTGTACCCCCATAATATGCTGCAATAAAAAAAAAAAGGAAAAAGAAAAAAAAGAAAATTAAAAAGGATATAATACTTCCCAGCTAATTCAATGAGACCAGCATTATCCTGATACTGAAAAAAAAGGGCATTCATTACAAGGAAAAAAAACTCAGACCAATGTCCTTCATGAACATTTATGCAAAAAAGAAAATAAGCTAAAATGAACTTGGATTCATACCTTGCATTGGATACAAAAATTAACTCAAAATTGACAATAGGTTAAATGTAAAGCCTAAAACTATAAAACCTCTAGAAGAAAACATAAGAAAAAGCCTTAGAGATCTCAGGCAAGGCAAAGATTTCTTAGCTATGATACCATATGATTCATAAAAGAAAAATAATGTTACATTGAACAAAGTTGCAATCAAAACTTCTGCTCTTCAAAATACACTGTTAGGAAAAGGAAAAGACAGCCACAGACTAGGAGAAAGTCTCGGCAAATAATTACTGATGTAGCATCAGAATATATTATTAATAAACTCTCAAAACTCAATAATAAGAAAACAACCCAAATTTTAGAATAGACAAAAGATCTGAACAGCCACTTAGAATATACACAGAAGTCAAATAAGCACATGAAAATAGTGCTCAGCATCGCTGGTCATTTGGGAAATACATACTGAAACCGCAGGGAGGGAACTCTGCACGCTGTAGGAGTGGCTGAAGTTACAGTGGCCAGTGTCAGTGAGGACAGAGAGGAAGCAGAACTCTCCACGCTGCTGGTGGGAATGTGGAATGGTACGACCACATTCGGGTCATTTCTTAGAAAGTTAAATACCGACCTACCACGTGATCCAGCCCCATTCCACTCCTGTATTTTACTCAAGATAAAAGCAGGCGTGAATCCACACAGACTTGCAGCTTCATTTGTAATAGCCCCAGGCTGGAGGCCACCAGATGTCCCTTAGTGGGTGAATAGATAGACTGGTATGTCCATCCAGCGGAATATGGCACAACAACAGAAGTGGGTGAATCAACAACACATGCGTCAGCACGGGTGAGCCCTCATAATCAGGTTAAGCACAAGAAGCCAGGCCCCCGCCAAGATGGAGAACATACTGTGTGGTTCCTTTTGTATAAAATACTAGGAAATGCAAACCTGTGTCTAGTGACAGAAAGCAGATCAGTGGTGGCCAGGGGGTGCCTGGGGTGAGTGGAGAGGGGTGGGAGAGATTGCAAGGAAGCGTGAGGAGCCTTTCTGGGGTGATCAGTGTCCCCTCTGTTCATTATGGCAATGGCTTCATGGTGTACACGTGCACCAGAACTTACCAGATTGTCTATTTTGAATATGTCCATTTGTTATATGCCGCCTGTTCCTCAGCAAAGCTATTTTAAAGAGACATTAATGGCAAAATCCAGTGAGAAGACCAGATTTACTAGCTGTGTGACCTTAAGCAAGTTGCCAAACCTCTAGTTTCCTAATCTACAAAGTAGGAATGTTATTATTATTATTTTCCTTGTAGGGTTGCTGTGACAATCAAACATAACATGTTAGATATATTTTGTGCCAAATATATGCCCAATAAGTGATGCAGATAATATAATAACGCTTGCGAGGGTAATAGGAAAATCGCAGTCGCTGGGCTCTAACATGCCCTGCTGTGTGAGTCTGGGGAGACTTCTGAAGGCCGTCGCCCCATTGCCAGATCCCTCGGGAGTAAAGTGTGGCCCACCCATTTCTGCTGCTCTCTCCCTCCCTCCTCCTAGTGTGGCCAGAGCTAAAAGGGGTTTCCCTTTGTCTCTGCCATTGCACAGCCCTGTCCCCCGCCACCACCCCATCTTGGGGTCCCTTCCTCCTCCCCTGATTTTGGGACCTGGAGCCACACAGACGTGCAGGGATCAGTCGGGAAGAAGCCTCCTGAAAGGTGGGGCGAGAGAACCATGCCAGGCACGTAGGCCTGCTCATGCCCACAGACGGGCACCTGCTCCAGAGGGCAAGACCGTCCTTCCCTGCAGCAGGGTCCCCGCTCCTGGCTTGAGATGGGGCACTGACATCCCTCCACACACTGAAGTCCCCCACGTGTGTTCGTGCACTCAGGTTCCTAGCAGCCTCTGAACATCAGGGAGCCAGTGCCAAAGCTGGTCCTTGCTGGGGGAACTGCTCAGCACCGGCGGATGCAGGGCTTCAGGCAGAGGCACCTGGTGCCCCATGGTGCCCTCTGACCTTGCCCCCTTTAAACCCTTAGAACCCTTACCTGTGACACCATAAATCGTTCAGCGTTTCTAGACCCAATATGGCACTTGAGGAAAAGTTATATCCCAGCAAACCAGAGCCTATTCCCCATTTGGCCACTGCACTGAGCTCTGTGGGTGCTCAATGTGGCCGTTAGACCCCTCAAAGGCAGCCTGGCCACCAGCCCTGGGTCCCGGCAGACTGTTCCCTCCCTTTGGGGGATATTCCAAACTGAGACCCTGAGGACTGCTAAAGTGAAGTTTTGAGCCAAGAAAGAGCAACATCTGTTTCTGCCCAGCTGTGGAGAATGGGGCTTTCGTGGGACCAGAGATTGGAGCACAGGCTCCGTGGGTGAAGCCTTCTTTATCCAGTGCTCTGTACTGGATAAGAAAGAATCCCAATCTCTTGCCGTCCAGCGAAGGAGACCCCACGCCCTAGCTGCCCTGCCTGCCCCGTCCAACTCGGAGCCTTGCTTCTCTTGCCTGGGCTTCCCGGGCAGCAGCCACAAGGCCTGAGCCTTGGACCTTGAGCTTGGAGAGCCCCTGCCCCGAATGTGCCTGCACCTCTGTGGCTGTGCCTGCGTGTGCGTGTGCGTGGCCTGCATGTGTGTGTGACAAGAGTCGCTTCTGGAGCATGTCGCCCTCTGTCTGCCCATCCAGGTTACTCCTCGCTGCAGGACGAGCTGCTGTCCCCCGCCTCACTGCACTATGCGCTTCCCTCTCCGCTGCGTGCAGACCAGTACTGGAACGAGGTGGCCGTCATAGACGCCATCCCCCTGGCCGCCACGGAGCATGATGCCATGCTGGAGATGTCTGATATGCAGGTGTGGTCCGCAGGCCTCACACCCTCTCTGGTCACTGCTGAGGACTCCTCTCTGGAGTGCAGCAAGGCCGAGGACTCTGACGCCACAGGCCACGAGTGGAAGTTGGAGGGGGCGCTCTCGGAGGACCCGCGGGGCCCTGAGCTGGGCTCTCTGGACCTCGTGGAGGACGACACAGTGGACTCAGATGCCACAAATGGCCTTATCGATTTGCTTGACCAGGAGGAAGGTCAGAGGTCAGAAGAGAAGCTGCCAGGTCATAGGAGGCAGGATGACTGGCCACATGCAGGGCAGGACGCAGAGAGTGAGGTGTCTCTTGTTTCAGGCCAGCAGCGGGTGCGAGCCCGAGTCACAGCCTCGCCCACCGTGAGTCGGGTGATGGACAGAACCCAGGACAGGTAAGGGCGTGGCCGTGGTGGCGGGGCCCTCTTGTCTTCTGGGCTCCTGGGTAAGATTGTGCCCAGTGGCATGTCATAGGGAATTCTTGGGTGCTGACGCCACCCTGCCCCCGCGTTACAAATGCCGCGGAGCAAATGAGTTCTGTGTGGCTGCAACTTGCCTCGGAAGCCACCTCGGGTAGGCGTGCAGCTGCAGTCTGCCAGGGCCAGCACCTCCCCAGTGCACTGCCTGGGTGTGGCCAGCAGAAGCAATGCCAGGGGTGTTGGGACAAGGGAGAGCCACTTAGGAGAGTGATCACAAGACCTGGGGAAGCCGTGGCCCCAAAGTGCTGCTGAGCCGGGTGCTCAGACTCCGCGCCACTGCGGCTTCCTGCTGAAGACCATAGTTAGAAACCTAGAAGCACCAGGATGCAGAGAAGTTATTTGCGTGCAATCACAGCCTGCGTGTGACAGGCTGATAACAGTGCCTCATCTCCTGTCCCTGTTGGAAGTGCAGTGGGCTTGTCTGGGGCTGTTGAGCAGTGGGGCTCCCTCCCTGAGCGTCCATGCTGGGAGGGGGCAGTGTCACGGAGCCCTTCTCAGATGCTGAGAGTCTGTGAGGCAATGCCGGGCCGGCCAGCCTTCGAGCCCTCTGGGCCTCCAGGCCATGGTCACCTGCCACGCCCACAGCCTTGCTGAGTGCAGGCAAGGACTCGGAGGCCGTCCAGGCGCCTGTGTGTGCAGAGGGAGATGAGACAGACAAGTGACAGGGCTCCCTTCAGCCCCCCTGGGCTGGCATTTGAAGCCAGTGACAGGGCCCCCTTTCCCCATACTGCCTGCTTCCGTAGCTTTCCTAAAGCAAGGAGATGGTTCACCTGCCCCCTAGAGGCTGTGGCCACCCACCCAGCGCAGGGCTCAGGGCTGGCCAGGTCGCAGGAATGCTGTGCTCACCCCTACCCCAGCGCTGCCCCACAGGCGCACTCGTTAGAGGCCCAGGCTGGTGGCCGTCCCCCGGGGTCATTTAGCAGATGAGACAGCAAAGAATTCATTTTGTTTCTCACACAAATCTTTGGTTTAGTGGGGAGGATTGGCCAGACTGAGCCTAGGATGGTTCAAGGTGAAATATGGGCCTTCCTGCAAGAGAGCTCATCTTTTCTGTGATGGCCGTTCCTTCAGCGAGCGTTTACTGAGTGCTTGCTGTGTGCTGGCCCCTGCACCATTAGAACACCAGAGCCACTAAATGGGGAACCAGAGGCCTGGGTTCTAGACCTAGTTGTGTCACTTCTTGGCTCTATGACCTTGGTCAGCCTTCCAGGGGAGACAGATGCATTTCCATCACTCACTCAACATTGAGCACCTACAGCATGCCAGCCCCCTGTGCAAATTGCCGGAGTATGCTGGGATTTGGCATCAAGCAAAACAGACGTCTCCATTTGCAAGCAGCATATGGTCCGGTGTGGACACTGACAGGACACGAGAAAGTAAATGAAATTAGAAGGCATAATTCTAGATAATGAAGGCAGGAAGGCACTAGGAGGTGGGTGAGTGCGTGGAGAGAAGGGACGGCTGGAATCAGGGGTCAGGGAGGCCTGAGCGAGTGGCATTTGAGTGACTTAAAGGATACAGGGTGAGGGGGAGACGTGGCAGAAGGCCCAGCGTGTACACAGGCCAGGGGGAGAGCGTGCCTGGGACACCCCTCCCCGGGACAGCAGCCGGTCAGAGCAGTAAAGGGGGAGGACACAGGGCCACCCGAGCCAGGCCTGGAGGTCTCGGAGAGTCCCTGGTGTTGCCGGGCGGGCAGAGAGCCCTTGGGGGCTGAGCAGAGCAGTGGTGAGGCTGGCAGCTGCCCTGAGGATCGCGGGTGCCTGGTAGAAATGGGGAAACCTCAGGAGGCCAGAGCCCGTAAGGGCGGGGTGGGGGGGGCAGGCAGTATGGACCAGGAGGGCAGCAGCGGCACTGAGAGTTGGATGGGTTCGAGGTGTATTCTGAGAGCTGGGCCAAAAAGTGTTGCCGACAGCTGCAATGTGGATGTGCGGGGCAGAGGGCCCAGCGGGACGCTGGTGCCTGGACCCCTACCGCAGGGGGAGGTGCCGGGAGCTGCGGGGGAGGACCTGGCAGAACAGATGTGGGGAGATGTAAAGCGTGGATTCAACCACGCAGGCCTGTGGGTGCCAGCCAGAGACCCGCGGTGGAGATGCGGGGGAGGCTGTGGGGTGCACACGCCTGTAGTTGAGGTGGGAGACATGTGTGGGCAGCAGGTGGGTCTGGAGCCCAGGAGAAGCTCACTCGGGAGGTGGAGACAGCGGCACAGCGCTGTGCAGACAGCAGCGAGGTCGGAGGCCTGAGCCAGAAGTCAGGAAACTCGGGGGAGCAGCAGGACACTGAGGAGTGGCCAGAGAGAGAGGGGACCAGGCCAGCATGGGGTTCCAGGAGCCAGGGAGCACGAGTGAATGCCTGTCAGACGGGGATGGAGTGGGGGGCTGGCCTGGCGGCAGGGCAGGCCGCAAAGTCTGACCACGTGGGAAGAGGATGGGGGCCCCAGTGCCTGGGCCATTAGGGTGGGCAGAGTGGCCCTGGAGCCGTGAGGGAGCTGCTCACCCGCAGGGAGGGGCCAGAGGCCCGTAAACCTGGACAGCACGGACAGGGCGGGAGCCAGGTGACGTGCTCAGGCCCCCCCCACCCTGGGCAGTACAGGTGGTCCTGGATGGAAGAGGCTGAAGGGTGACCAGGTGTCCTTTCTCTCTCCCTGGCTGCCCCCGCTCCTGGACCCCAGACTGCAGGGCTGGGATGAGGAAGGCTCCATTGCCTCATACCTGCAAGATGCCGCACAAGGTTCCTGGCAAGAGGAGGCCCTGCCAAGCACACACTCGTTCCAGAGGATAATCCCCACCACTCAAGTGCTGGAGCCCAGCGGGTCCCTGCGGTCGGAGGAGGCCGGGAGGCCCCGGCCGGCACAGGTGAGAGCCCGCGGGCGCCGCCCGCTCTTTTCCTGCATGGGCAGGCTCCCATGCACTCCAGCCCTGAGCCAAACGTGTTTCCCGGTTCTAAAAACTGGTGGGGGCTTCCCTTTCTCTAGAAGTCAGGATCCAAGGGCGCGGTCCACCTTTCCGGGAGGGGCTCGTGTGGTAGAGCTGTCACCCGTCCCCACAGCCACCGGCGGCTGGCCTCATTCCCAGGGGGCGGCTGCTGTCAGGTGGTGCAACGTGGCCTGGGCCGCAGTGTGCGGTGTTAGGTCTGGCTGGGGCAAAGCCTCGGTTTTTGTTTTCTTGTTCCATCATGTTTTAGAAAGGGCTCAGAACTGAGAGGACTTGGGCATTGGGTGACTCTGGCTCTTCCGGGGTCTGTGTGACCCTTTGCTCTTGGCACCTCAGTTCCTTTTTGGTAACTGGGGGTGATTGGAATGTCACTGCAGTTCATCTGGGTCTGGAATCCTGTGGCTCTGGTGGCCTCTGGGTGGGGACACAGAGGAACAGGCGGTGATGGGATGATGGGATGGCTGCAGCCCTCCCCTGCCCGGCCTGACCCCCAGCCTCATCCCTGCTCTCCGGCCTCCTTTGGTTTCAAATTTGTCTTGTTTATTCCGAGTCCCTGTCCCCCTTCCTGGGCCCCACAGTTACCCACTCCCACCCGCTCCCCCACCATTATTTTGAAGCAAATCCCGGACATCTTGTTAATGGGCGTCGCTTTGATTTGTGTTCTTACAAAACCCACGTTGCTGCCCTGCAGCTGTATTTTTGCAGTGTCACATGTTCCCACCTCTCCTCCCCTCTGGTCCTTTTTCCCCCGAACCTCAAGGACTCCAGGACTCGGTCTGCTCTAAGAGGGTCTTGGGCTGCCGGCTGGAAGAAGCCTCCGGGGACTCGGCAGGGCTTTATTTAGAGCACGTCCCGCCAGGCATGTGCTGGTCACCGCAGCTCCCTGTGTACTCTTCCCAGCAGCCCCCGGGCCCTGCTCCCGCTGCTCCACAGCACTGGGGCCTTTTTTTTTTTTTTTGAGACAGAGTCTCACTCTGCTGCCCGGGCTAGAGTGAGTGCCGTGCCGTCAGCCTAGCTCACAGCAACCTCACACTCCTGGGCTCAAGCAATCCTCCTGCCTCAGCCTCCTGAGTAGCTGGGACTACAGGCATGCGCCACCATGCCTGCTAATTTTTTTCTATATATTTTTAATTGACCAATTAATTTCTTTCTATTTTTAGTAGAGACGGGGTCTTGCTCTTGCTCAGGCTGGTTTCCAACTCCTGACCTTGAGCGATCTGTCCACCTCGGCCTCCCAGAGTGCTAGGATTACAGGCGTGAGCCACCACACTTGGCCCAGCACTGGAGTCTTAATCGGGTTTGTTCTGCAGAATCCCTGGGGAAGGGGAGAGAAGCCGCTGCCCCTCCATGGTCAGACTGCAGCAAGGGGGACATGGGCAGCAGAGGCAGCAAGCAGGGCAGCCCAGGCAGCCGCAGGGGACACTTCGAGATCCTGCGGTCCAAACCGTTGGAGGCAAATGAGGAGACTGAGGCCCGGGGAGGCGGGGCTTCCTCCAGGGTCACACAGTGAGCCAGTGTCAGGACCAGGGTGAACCTGCAGGGCCCTGCGCCCACCCTTGACATGGAGACCCCACGTTGGGTGGCCTTGCCAGTGGTCATCTCACGGCCCCCAGGGGTGACACTGAGGCCCATCAAAGGTGATGGTTTGCAGAGCGCCCATTTACTAGTATTTCCATTGAATCTCTGAAAACAGTGACGGGCAGATGGAGAGATGCCTGTGACTTGGGGCTTGAGGTGGCCGTAATTGTCATAATAAATGTATAGTGGCTGCAGCCCAGATGATTCCTCCGGGGTCTGGGTGGGGATATCTGAAGTCGGACTCTTCTTGACTGAGCCCAAACCACTATGCTTTCCCTGGACAGGCCCCTGTGCACGTGCTGTGAGCGCTGTTCTTCCAGGGCTTTCTAGTTGAAATGAGGCAGCACTGTGCAGTGATGAGAGTTCGCAGTCTGACTCTTTCACCTGGGCAAGACGCTTTGCCTCTGGACAAATGATAGAAGCTGCAAGGTCAGGACCGCGGTGACGTCCACCTGCATCACTGTGTGAAATACGCGCACAGCAGCGCACTGTCGGAAGCCCTTGCTGCCATCACTCAGTGGCTGGTCGTATTCATAGACTGTGAGGTTTTCACAGCAGTCTCAAGAAGGGGTACAGAGAGCACCGTAGTCCCTGTTCTATGGATGGGGAAACCGAGGCACAGAGCAGAGGCCATCTCCCCAAACCCGCAGGAGGCGGGTTGTGGGGTTGGTCTGCCGTGTCCCAGGTCTCTGTTCTTTCTGCCAAGGAAGAGCCTGACCCAACAGTGCAATTCCTTCCAGCCGCAGCGGCCACCTAATGCACGTGGCTCCTGCTCCACGGGCATGGAGAGCCTGGCACGGGAAGAGCCCTTTGGGAGAGGTCTTAAATAGACACGCCAGCTGCACGGTCAAGTTGAGAGTTGCTGTGCCTGTAAAGGAAGGGACCGAGGCCTGTGGGGCGGGATTTACAGATGGGGCCCAGGTGCCCCTACCCATGCTGGGCCTGCCAGTGTCACGCCCTTGGGGCTATTTTTGAAAGGAGCCTTTAGTTGTCTCGAGTGTTAGCTGGTCTGACCCCTACATTGCCAGGAACAACATTCTGGTCCCTACATGGGTTGCCCAGGGAGACACACAAGTAGCCACATTCTCGGAAGGGCTTATTTTCTGGAGTCCCTGAACAAGAGATCTCCCAGCCAGGACTGCCTATAGTTCCCACAGGGATAGACAGGCGGGAAAGGCGGGAGGCCGAGCCCCCTGCCAGTCTCTGGGCGGGGCAGGGCTGCAGCGGCTGTGCCTCGAGCAGTGACTCTGACGTGGGCACCCGCCGGCTTCCTTCTAGCCCAGTTGGGCAGCTCCGGCAGCTGGTCTGGGAGCTAAAATTACAGACACCTGATGTCACCCTGGGGGGCAGGGCACTCGGGCCGGGCTGCGCCATTCCGGAGAGGGCCCCTTCGGTGTCCTGCCCAGAGCAAGACAGTGAGAGACCAAGAGAGCAAAGCAGAAAGAGAGAGAGAGTGGGAGGCGTCCCCCGGGGACTCAGGAGTTCAGGAGGAGAATGAGGGACTGGATGCCCGCCGCGGCCAGGCTTCTGGCTCCGCTGCTCTCTGGAGGGCCGGGCTGGTGAGCAGGGTGTGAGGATGTGGACCTTCATCACGCAGCTGCTGGTCACCCTGGTGCTCCTGGGCTTCTTCCTGGTCAGCTGTCAGAATGTGATGCACATCGTCAGGGGCTCGCTGCACTTCGTGCTGAAGCACGTCCACCAGGAGCTGGACAAGGAGCTGGGGGAGGGCGAGGGGCTGAGCGATGACGAGGAGACCATCTCCAGCAGGGTGGTCCGGCGGCGCGTCTTCCTGAAGGTACCACAGGCAGGTGGCAGATGGCGGAGCTGGGAGGCCAAGGCCAGGCCGACGGGACACTGCTGTGCGCGTGCTGTGCCGGGCCAGCCTCAGGGATCAGGTCCTGCCCCAGGAGCCGGAGCTGCGTGCTGCTCCAACTCGGTGTGGCACTGCTTGGCACTGCTCCCGTCCCGCTTCTGTCACCTGCTGACTTTGGCAATCCGGCAGGTCACATTCCAGGTGACGCTGTCTTTGGAGGGGCTAAGCTGTGAAGTGCTGTAAAAATATAAAACAGGGGCCTCCGTTCGCCTCCCAGGGCCTCCTGTCAAGCTTGTAGCATCGCCCCCTTTTCACTGTCTCCAGGCTCTTGTGAGGATCCAGCGCAGGAAGCCCTGGCCAGCCCTGGGCCATCCGTCAGGGCCCACGGCCCCCAGGGCACAGCGCACACTCCCGGAGCCCCTGGCCTGGCCGCTGCTCCCTGAGGAGTTGGAGTCCCCACGTGGGGCTGCTATGCTCTTGCCTTGTGCTCCACGCCTTTCTCCCAGACTCCTGCACGCCCATCTGAGCGTTCTCCCCTTCTCTTTCCAGGGGAACGAGCTTCAGAATATTCCAGGGGAGCAGGTGACAGAGGAACAGTTCACGGATGAGCAGGGCAACTTCGTTACCAAGAAGGTAGGCGAGGACTCCGCCTGAGCTGGCAAGATGCAGGTGGGCCAGAAGCTAAAAGGCGGTAGACCTGAACCCCAGCTTCTTGCTGGCACCCCGACAGTTGGGGGAGGGCCCGTCACCTGCACTGCTTAGCAGGGGCAGCTTGGGGGCTTTCAGTCATCTGCCGTCCAGACGTGGCATCCTCTTGGCCTCTTTGTCCAAGTCACCCTGAATAGCTCCTGCTGCTCTGACCCAGGAGGACCAGCCCCCTTGGAGCATCCCAAACTCAGTCGCGTGATGCCTACCCCTGCAAACAGAGCTGTTAAGGGAGCAATGTGATTGTCTCTGGCCCACCACGAGCCTCCTCAAAGAGAAAGGGTGCAGGAATTCACTGAGACACTGATTCAGGCGTCAGGCACTGTGCCAGCCACAGGCAGAGGGAGAAGCAGCAGGGAGGGTCTCACACGTGCCAGGGCACCGCTCAGGCCGCACAGCAAGACCCATGTATCTGTCCCTCCCTGAGCTGCTCGCGGCAGGGACTGTGTCTCGCTCCAAGCACTCGGCAGGCGGAGAGGAAAGCGTTGTTCAAATATTTGGAGACGCCCTCTGCCCCCAAGCTGGTAGAAGTAGAGTGGGGACGATGGCACAAATTGCGACCGCTGCCAAGGAAGAAGGAAGTGCTGTGGGCTGGAGGTGGAGCCACACCTGGGTCGTTAAATGAAACCTGCTGAGACCCCTCCACAAATCCCAGCCCCGCTGAGGTTTTCCATAAGGCACTGGGGGAAGGTCGGTCCCTATTCGTGGCTTCTCGAGGCTGGGTCCCCCCCCCCGGGACAAAAGCCACCTCCCTCAGGTCCCGTTTCCGGGACTTGCTGTCCTCAAGCACTGTCTCAATGGTTTGACCAGCCCTGTCCTCTCTCCGCTCTTCCAGATCACTCGCAAGGTCGTCCGACAGATAGACTCATCGGGTGCCAATGACGTCCTGGAACACGAGGAGGTGATTGTGCGGGGCCCCCCGGAGGACCCCAGTGAGCTGGAGGCCGATATCGATTACTTTATGAAACACGCCAAGGTACCAAGGGGCCTTGCTCCTCCGAGCCGCCCCAGCTCCGCCTCTGCTGCCCGGCTCTGCCCGGCGTACGCACCCCTCACCTCTTTCCGGGTTCTCCCTCGAGCCTCCTTCCTCCCTGGCGGGCAGTGTTCCTGCTGCCTCCGTGCAGTCTCCTCTCGGTCTTTTGCCTGCATTCTGCCCCCCTGTCTGTGTGACTCTCCTGCATTCTGTCTCTGCTGCGTCTCCAGGTGGCGCTGAGAGGGAGCGGCCTGCAGCCGGACCTCATAGAGGGCAGGAAGGGGGCTCAGATAGTGAAGCGGGCCAGCCTGAAAAGGGGGAAGCAGTGATCCCAAGCCTCTCTCTTTGGAATAGCCCCTCGGGAGGTAACGCCACCCTTCCCATCCTTCCTGCATGGCCTGGTCCCCAGTGGAGCAGCTGCTCGCTGTCTCAGCTGGTCCCCTGCCACCTGCGCCCAGCATGTTGCAGGATGAACAGCCTGTTGTGTGGTCCGGAGGCTTAGATTATCACTTCCCAACCAACTAACTGCATCTCTGAGCCGCGACTTCCTCATTAGGAAAACAGTAATATCCACTTCTCAGGGATTGCACAGACAGAGTTTTGAAAAGATGCTTTTAGATGCGTAAACGCACCCTGTAAATCTGCCTGGTGATGTTATCTTGGAAACCAAGCAGTGGAGATCTGGAGGAGGGTGTGTGGGCAGGGCCTTGGAGAGGATGGAGGAGTCTGTCTAGACTGTGACATTCGACGTAAGTGCCCAGGAAGAGCTCCAAGACTCAGGCCTGGACAGTCTCTCGAACCTGGAACCCAGACCAGCCCCAGCCTTAGATCCTCCTTGGTGTTTCGTGAGACACGTTGCTGCCTCGCTTTCTAGGGAAGGACTAAGTCAACAGCCCCAGGGGTGGGTGGCACTCTCTCTGCAAGTCAGAGGACCATCGGGGTTGGGGCCCCGGCCCTGGTGCATGTCACGTGTGAGCATGGGCAGTGTGGCCAGGAGCAGGGGCATGCCGTGCTGTACCCCAAGGGAGGGTTGTGAAGACACTGTGGGGAGGGTGCCCAGCAGGCCTGAGCGGTGCTGGTGTGGGTGCTGGGGCCTCCACGGTCAGCTCTGATCCTGTCCGCCCTGAGGGGTCCTGTACTGAGCTGCCCCGAGGCCCTTTATTGAGCCCAGCTCGGGGCAGCTCAGTACAGGGTGCGTCGGGGTGGGAGTGAGCGGAAGCTAGAAAGCCTCGTGGCCCAGCCGGCGCTACCCAGGCTGCCGCTGCTCAGACCCTAGGCCCACTCTGGGGCCATTGTGAGCAGGCTCTGGTTTGCACGTTCGGCAGAAGGCAGGGCCGCTGCCTCCCGAGCCACCAAAGTGCTGACTCTGGGCTTCCTGATATAGCTCAGCACTTGGGCAAAAAGAGGACTGGCGGATCCAGTTACAGGATAAAATTAGACCTGACTCCTCAGCAGCTTAAGGAGGTCACAGCGTTAACCCTGGTACTGCCAAGGGGTCCACCAGGCTGCTGGTTTCAAAGGTCCTAGAAATACTCGCAAGATGCAAGTGATTTTAAAAAGCAGAGAGGGAAAGAAAAGGGACACTATCCTGCCCTATTGTGTTACGGCAGCAGTCGCAGCCGCAGCTTTACACTGGAGCGTGTTTAGCTCCGTTTCTGCTGATGTTCCAGGACGGGAGGGGGCACCCCAGGGGCCCAACTGTGGGGGAAGGAGGGAACCTGGGATTTTTTTTACTTGCTGTAGATTATCTGCAAAGTGGCCAAAGCCCCCACAGGTGATTAGGGACCAGACCACAGTGCTGGGCCCTCTGCCAGTAAAAGGCAGGGGGAAGCATGTGGTTGGGAGGCAGTGACAAGGGGGCGGGTAAAACACTGTCCCCTCCCGGCCAGAGCAAAGGCTGCAGAGGCAGGTGAGGGCTGCAGCCTTTCGGGCCTGTTTACCCCAGCCCCTCACAATCATGTGTAGCTGGTCCTCGTTGCTAAAATTTATTTGTAACCCCAAAGCCGACAATCCCCACGCTGTTGCCGTCATTCACAGACGCGCACACGGTGGAGAATCTGAGTCCCAACGTGCACATTCCCAGCTGGGTTTGCACAAGGTGGTGATACTCTGTCTCCATGCATCAGCTCTGATACTGTAAGCAGGCGTCCTTCTTGTGGTCTGTTTAGGGTTAAACTTTTTGTGTTTTTGTGCTTTTTGTTGGCATTTTGTTGGTTGTTTAAAATGGCCTGCGAGGGGGAGCTGCAGTGCTGTCTCGAGTCCCTGAGGCAGGAAGGCTGCACCTTAGGGCGGGAGTAGGTGTGTTAGGTCAGCTTTGTGCAGGGCCAAGCTGTGTCTGTGGTGGAGAGGTCGATGTCAATGAATCAAGCAGGTATATTAAATAATGTGTCTTTAACACACTGACCGCCACACTAGAGAAAAATTTTCCCTGGGGCCACAGTATTTTCTTAAAAAAAACCACGATCCTTTCTAATTGGTTATTTTTTAGTTTCTGTGTGTGAGTTATATGCAACACAATTCACGTTTTTATAATTAGGTTGTCAATATTAATTGTAAGAAACTATCAACCAGTAAGATTTTCACGAACCAACTGTAGGGTTTCGCTTCACGAGGCCCCAGGCTCAAAACTAGCGTGAGTTAAATACAACTCACATGGCAGTTAATGTGTTAAACAGAAACAGACACAAAGCAGGGTTATGTATTCATCAGTTGATAAAAATACTGTGACCAGAGGCTCAAAGGAACCTGACCTTGCATTTCCCTGAGGAGCAGCTGTTCTGCATTTGCTAATTCAGTGTTCACAGTGACGTTCTAGAACATAACCACGTCAAATAATGAGAATCAACTGTGTTCATTCCAGAGTGAGAGCTGAGGCTAGGGCATCTAGATTCAAGGCCTGCCTCCTCCTATTTCCAGGTTGGGTGACCTTACACAAGTCATTCAACTGCCCTTAGCTTCAGCCTCCTCCAGGGAGGATGAAAATAGTGCCCCCTGGGTGTGTGTTACACTTCAATAAAGTGTAAAAAGAATAATGGCCGGCCGGGCGCGGCGGCTCACACCTATAATCCCAGCACTCTGGGAGGCCAAGGTGGGACGATCGCTTGCGGTCAAGAGCTCGAGACCAGCCTGAGCAAGAGTGAGACCCCGTCTCTACTAAAAATAGAAAAATTTTTAGTAGCCAGGCATTGTGGCGGGTGCCTGTAGCCCCACCTACTCGGGAGGCTGAGGCAGGAGGATCCCCTGAGCCCAGAGTTTGAGACTGCAGTGAGCTACGATGACACCACTGCACTGTAGCTGGGGTGACAGAGCCTGGCTCTGTCTCCAAAAAAAAAAAAAAAAGAATGGTACGTGGGAGAGCTGTTGTGAAGAGTAACTAAGAGCGTGTGTCCTCTGGCATGGGAGCGCTCCCAGGTCTCGTTTGTGATGTGACTTGGGGCAAGTTGACCGACCTTCCTCAGCCTCGGGTTCCTCGTGCACACAGGAGCGATGATGCCACTACTGCCCTTCTGGGGTGGTTGTGGTGATGGCTGTGTGGATGGTTAAGTCCTCACAGGCCATTTCTCAAAGGGCTGTCTGCATGCCTGTGTTACAGTCTTGTGACAATGTCTTGCCAAAACGCAGACTGCCGGTCCCTGCCCCAGCTGTGTCACAGCTCTGGAACTGGGGACCCTGCTGCAAACTCCTCAGCTGAGTGTCACGCGTGTGCAAGAGGGAGTCATCGCGCCTCGCTGTGGTTCTCCTCCCAAACCTCTAGCGGCGATGTGGCTCAGTTGGAGACTTCCTGTCTAAACTCGGTCTGAAGGAATGAGGGTTTAGTTTGTTTAGCGACGTGGAACTCCTTGGGCAGCTCAGCCTTCCCGGCAAGGCCCGTTCTGCAGATCCCACTGTCTCTCCAGCACTGGGAAGGGCCTCGTGCCTGAGACCTGGCAGGGGCGGCCGTGTTTAGGGTGCTGGGAAGTTGCTGCTTGTGTGAGGCACACAGTAGCAGGTGGTGGGTTCTGCTTTGTGCCCAGGCATGTAGGTGCAAGTACGAGGGTGTCATTGCTGCTAAGGACAGTGTGTGGTGAGGCAGTTGGGAGGACTAGGAGCAGGCCACCCTGTGGCCCTCTGGGCAGGGCCCTGTTCTCCCCTCCTCCATGCCCAGGCCTTCCAGGACGCTCTGGGAAGCTGCAGGATGAAAAACCTACTGCTCTTCCTGTGTTCCTTTTTAAGAGATGCTCTCCATTCAGACACTGGGGTCGCAAGACTTGCGTTCACCCTGACAATGGACAATTTTAATCCATTTCCAGACCAATCCATCATGTCCATGGGAGGGGTGGGGAGACAAGGTGCTGTGTGGAGCTGAGTCACCCCTCTGTCCCCAGCCACCCACACGCATCAGAGCTGGGTGGGGGAGGAGAGAGCCGTGAGCGCCAGCAAGGTGGGAACAGGTGCGACAACAGAGAGAGAGGAACTAGGGAAGGGAACCCGGCCAGCACAGCCACCCGGAGCTTCTGAGCATTTTAAAGGGTGAGCCCTTTCTCAGAGGGGACCCAGGGAAGAGTCACTGCAAAGCACAGGAGTCCCCAGGGAGCCTTCCTGCCCTGACACCACTGCCTCGAGTCTCGGCTTCCCCAGACATGACGGAGCTGTCCCGCCAGCGTGATCACTAGGGTTTGAGCTTTCTCTTCCACTCGGGCCTGGGCAGCAGAGTAGGTGGGAGATCGTGGCCTGTCTGTGCAAGGCTCAAGGTCCCAGAATGGTCTTTTATTTGAGGAGCGCTTAACTCGGGCTGGGCACCCGGGGGAACACCTGGAGGCCGTGCATGGCCTCGGAGTGTGTATAATCCAGCCATGGAAAGATGCAAGCATAAAAAGGACAGACACGGGCCGGGCGCTGTGGCTCACGCCTGTAATCCTAGCACTCTGGGAGGCCGAGGCGGGCGGATCGCTCAAGGTCAGGAGTTCAAAACCAGCCTGAACAAGAGTGAGACCCTGTCTCTACTATAAATAGAAAGAAATTAATTGGCCAACTAAAGACATATATAGAAAAAAAAAATTAGCCGGGCATGGTGGTGCAAGCCTGTAGTCCCAGCTACTCGGGAGGCTGAGGCAGAAGGATTGCTTGAGCCCAGGCGTTTGAGGTTGCTGTGAGCTAGGCTGACGCCACGGCACTCACTCTAGCCCGGGCAGCAGAGTGAGACTCTGTCTCAAAAAAAAAAAAAAAAAAAAAAAAAAAGGACAGACACGCAGAGATGGTAGCACTTCCGGAGAGCCCAGGAATCATTCCCGTTCATATAACACGTCCTGTCCTACGCACTTTGTGTGTTTAGTTCTGTTAAACATCACAACTAGCAACGAGGCGGATGCTATTATTGCCCTCACCTTACAGCAGAGGAAACTGAGTCACGGAACAGGTAAGTTCCTTGGCCAAGGTCAGGTGGCACAGGGTTTGACCCAGGCAGTCTGACTCCAGAGTTCCAGTCACTCCCTGGGCTCTGTTCTCTTTAAACAAAAGGCAGTGGTGGAAAAGGAGAGCTCCCAGAAAGGAGTGGGGGTATCCAGGGTGGCGGGTGGGACATCCACACACAGGAGAGTAGAAGGTGGCCCTGACAGAGGGCAGGGCTTGGAGGAGACAGCCGTCAGGAGGGAAGTCCTCCCTGCCAGGGAATGGCTCTGTCTAGCCGGGTGGCAGCAGCAATTCCTGGTCCATAGCTTTCCAGCAGCCCTGGCTAGGAGCCCAGCACCCCTTCTGTCCCTGGAGAGCCATGGGAGAGCTGCGTTCTCCTGGGTCGCCACCTCTGCCACCCCTGCCCAGCCCTGTCCCTGGGTGACCCAGGAGGGCTCCACCTCTGGGGACAGCTCCGCCTCTGAACGAGCTCTTGCCACCCCCCCCAGTCACTTCCCACCCAACCCAGGAGGCCATCGGCACCTCCTTATTGAAGCATCCTCCTGTCCCCCTCGGTCCCAAGGCCCTAGCAGACAGAACTTGAGGGGCTGGTCTTGCAAACATGGGGCTTTCAGCCCAGCTTGGAGGCAGGAGAGTGTCTCTCTGGGGATCGCAGCCGCAGAACGTGGACGTGGCTCCTCGGGCAGAGCTGTCTGGGGAGCACAGAGCTGTGTTCACACCTCCCTGCCACAACAAAGGCTGTCCGTCTGGGGGCACGGGGAGGGGAGCCAGAGGCGCCTGACAGGAAGAGCTGGGGACCAGAGCCGAGGGGCGACACACAGCAAAGCTCAGCGCATGTTGGCGGAACCGCGCTGAGACGGCGAGGGGCACCGCTGCCTCGCCAAGCCCCTTCCGTGCGTGGCCCAGGCCGCGGCTCCTGAGATGACCCTTCCTTAGCGCAGGGACAGACCCTAGGGATTTCTGCCCAGGCCGCCACGTGGGCAGGGGAGCAGGGGAGGAGGGTGGCATCTCAGGAAGGACAGGACCTGCAGGGTGCCACACCCTTCAGTGCTTAGCCTCGCTTGGGGAGACTGCTTTTCCTGAACCAGACTTGCCTCTGCAGACAGCTCAAACTCTGTGTTCGGGGTTTTGCTGGGAGTCACGTCTTTACATTCTGAGTGCTCTTGTCTCCTGTGTCCCTCAGGATCACACCTCAACACCCAACCCTTGAACTCCACCACTCCGCCATGCACACTGAGGAGAGCTGGACCCGAGGTGACGGAAGCACTGCACCTGTTCCTCTAGGCTGCCGGCATGACCTCCGTAAGGGACTCCCTTCGGTCCCCTGTCCGCATGAGCGACTGACTGTACACGCATGACCTACAGGCTTCACTCCTGCCTCTAGTAACAACACAGGATCTCTGTCGGGACGCAGGACAGACGCGGCGAGAAGGGGAGAGAGAGAGAGAAGCCAGCGCAAGAGCATGGGGCACAAATGAATAAGGGCTTTTTTATGGCTGGGGATGGTTTTTGTTTTTTGGTTTTTTTAAAATTGTTTTAATTTTGACTTCGTACAGGGTACTGTTTTTTCAACTTCATCTGTCAGGAATCTATGTGGGCTTCCTGGAAAAAAAAGAAAAGAAAACTAGGCATGAAATCAGTTCGGAGGTGTCCACACCTTACTCCCCTGTCCTCATCCGCCAGCCTTCACTGTGTGGCCATTCTGTTGTGACAGCTCCTCCACTCCCAGTGGATGCTCCTCCCAGCACACCCTACGTGACATTCATGACACACACGCACGCACACACCCCTACCCCCCGCTCAGTACACACAGATTTTACTCTGCCATCGAAGCTGTATAGAATCTCCTGTGGATAAACTGGGATTTTTTTTATGTTGTGTCTCTGCCAATTTCAGTATTAATCATCTTCCAGTGGAAAATCATTACCTTTAGAGTGCATTCGGGGTTCCTCGTGCTAGGGACGTAAGCTTCTGAGGCCCAGGCTTGCTTTAGGGCTAGGGGGAGCTGGTGCCTCATCTGCAAGGGTCTCCTCGCTCCGATGGGCACTGGCAGTGGCTGTCCCGGGATCGCACCAGCATGTTCAGTAGAGATGAGGTTTCCTCCATCTCCAAGCATATATCATAGTCCGTGTTCAAAGTGTAACCTGTACAGTATCAGCCTTGTGTATATGAGAAACAATAAATACTATGCAAACCAATAGACACACTTCAGTATGTACAAAGCACTAACAGCTCCGCTCCTAGCACTTCTCCAGGCTGCGGGAGAAGGAGCTATGGCCTTTCAGTGGAAGAGGAAGGAAGGGAGTAGGGCCAGTGCATAGAGTCAGGACCACTCCAAGGTCTCCCAGAGGCAACTTGGTGCTCTAAGTCCAGGCAGCCCGCAGGGTGCAGGCACAGCGTCTAGGCGGCACGGCCTCAGCGCCTGCGCACTGACCCAGCCCTGTCGCCCCTCGGAGAGGCGGAGCGAGGGGACCCTCCCGACCGCGCGCCGGTGGGAGCAGAGCGGAGGACTGCCTGCTGGCCACTGAGAGACCCAGGGCCAGGAAGGAGACTCCCTAGGCCAGGCCCTGGTCGTTCCTCGCCTCGGTGCCATCAGGGAAGAGCCTTAAAGTCCACTAGAGCCTCGGGCCGCGGGAGGCCCGAATCAGCACAATCCGCCAGAGCCGACCTGGCCAGGAGAGGCGGCTCTTCCCGCTCCCCAGGGCGCCGGGCGGGGCCGCCTTCCGCCGCGCCTCCCGCGGAGGTGTCCTCGGGACACTCTAAACCTTCCAAGTAGCACAGACGCCCCTCCCTGCCCTAGCCGCCTCTGCCTCCCTGCGGGGCTCAGGGACAGCGGGTCCCACTCGGGCTTCCGTGTCCCGCGCGGAGGAGCCGCGGCCTCCCCCGAGGGAGCAGAGGCGACCCCCGATGCCGCCCGCCCGCCGGCAGGGGCAGCAGGAGGGGCCGCGCGGTGGCACCGGTGCGGAGACACCCAGAAGACGGCGCAGGGCTGGCCTCCCCGCTCCATCTGCACGTCCCGCCCGGCGCCGCCGCGCCCGCCCGTGGCCCTTACCGGCGCCGCTTGGGCTCCGCTCCCGGCTTGGCTGCCTGGCTGCACGCCCGCCCGCTAGTAGGAGCTGCTGGGGCCACACGATGCCTAGAGAATGCTGCAGTCTGCACATTAGACGCTTTTTAGAAGTTTTGAAATTACCTTGATTTTTTTAATTGTTATGAAAATGAACCTTTTCTTGACTCTCCCACATGCTCTGTTACCGGGAGAGAATCCCCCACCCTACTCCGATGTATAGACCATTCTCCCTACACCAGCTGAACCAGTGTCAAAGTTAATAAAGAAATTGACTCGGCGCGGGGCTCCGTCTCTCCTTCCTGCTGGTCTTTGGGGGCTTGAGGTGCAGAGCGGGCAGAGCCTGGGTTGGGGGTTGGCGTCTGTAGGTGGAATCTGTCAGCAAGGGGGAGGGCTCCTCCTGGAAGCTTGGACAACCCCTTAATTAGGACCACCCACCGTAGGAGAAGCCACCAGAGAGGTGGCAGAGAAGATTCCTGTCCCACCTACTACTGGCTACCATGGGATGGGGGGAAGTTGGGAGTTGGGGGAGGAGATGCCACAGCCCACCAGGGTACTTGGCCAAGCAACTCCAGCACTCCCTGTGCAGGCATCTGGCCCCTATGTTCAATGCCTTTCAAAGGTCAAGAACTTGCTCTTTCTATAGAGAAAATAACCCTTTTCCTACCACTTCTCGCAAGGCTGGTCACCAAGCTAGCTTCAGTTTCCACATCTGTGAAACGGGAATGGATTTAGTGGTTGCAAAAAAAGTCACTTCAGTTTGTCATCCTGGGGTTCCCAGACACCAACACCTTTGTCAGGCATGGCATTAATTAAGAATCAAATAACTGGCTAAAGCTCTTCTGCCTTATAAATCCCCATCATGAGGGGTGACCAAGTCACAGTCCCAAGGTCCCCAAAGGACCCTCAGTTCCCATCCCAAGCCATGCCTCTCTCTCAGAATCTGCAAGGCCACCCAAGCCAGTGGGCCAAGCACTGCCGAATGACCCGGGGGGCTTTTTAAAACACAGCTTGAGAATCACAGTTGCCTGGGTGGGATCAAGTGGCCACACTGGGAGTCAGCGTTAAGTCCCCAGATGGTTGTGATGCACAGCCAGGTAGCGAAGCCAACTCAGATGAAGAAGCAGCTTTTTTTTCTTGTTTTTAAGCCAAACTTGTAGAAAATCTGTCCACAGCCTTTATGAGGTCTTCCTTGCATGAACCTAAATCACCATGCTCCCAAGAGCACGGCCCGGAGTCCGGGTCTGCGTGAGGAGGAGGACCTCCCTGAGCCCGGGGCCCTGTGGGAAAACACTTGGGCTCCAGAGCCAAAGAGAGGCCAGCGAAGCGCAGCCTCTGCCTCGCGCCTGCCGATGCGCAGACCATGCTGGTGAGAGCTGGGAGAGCCAGCCTTGCAGAGCTGAAGCCTGGGCACGAAGGGCTTTGGGGCCACCTGGGGGGACTGGGGGGACAGAAGTCCATCTGTCTGACAGTCATTATTTTTTCAAACATTTTGCTTATTCAAACCAGTGGCACCACTTATTGTCAGATATGTCAAATAAACTTATAAAACCAAAAAGTAAAAAAAAAAAAAAAAAAACAAACCAGTGGCATGCTAGTTTCCATTTTTAAAAGAAAAACTCCAGGAAAGAATGCTGCCCAATATAAAAATAACCCAAATACGTGGAAATTGGGCTCTGACTCCTTTGTGCCTCAGTTTTCCTCTTTGTAAAATGAAGCATTGCCCCAGTAGAGCCTTGTGCTTTATAAAAATTCATTAGAGGAAAAAAGAGCATATGGGTTCTCTGTGATTCAATCCAGTCCCATGCATCAAACATTAACTGAGCACCAACCAAGCGGCCCGGCACAGGGCAGCCCTCTGGGGCCATCAGAGTTTCAAACCCAGGCCCCAAGCCAGACAGAACAGAGCCATTGCTCCAGCAGAGGCACAAATGCAGAAGGAACTCTGACGGGGAGCTCAGGGCAGGCTGCCCAGCAGCGGAGGAGAGGAGAGGCACACAAAGCCACCCCCTCTTCAGCCTTGCTGGGTGGGAGGATGTACACCCCACCACCATCAGGGCTGCCCACTGCCTGGCCCTGGCACTGACTGCCCAGCAGCCTCCCCAGTTAGCCTGTCGAGCCAGCCCCCCAGAAAATGGGCTGCCTAGCTCCCACTTACCCCATCCCAGCAGCACAGGAGAAGGCAGCCGTGTACCCCTGCTGAGCGTGGGCATCTGCACATAAAGGGGCTGGAGCAGCTCAGGACAGTGACCTCTGAGCCCAGCCTCCTCTTTTTCAAGGGAGCAGCTGCAGAACTGGGACTTCCAGCTGCCTTGGGAGCCTCCAGAGGCCCCCAGACACTCACCTTTCCCTAGAAGCTGGACTTGGACTTGGAAGCAGGTGGACCTTTTGATGAACAGCGCTTCTGGAACTAATTCTCTCTCTCTCTCTCTCTCTCTCTCTCTCACGCGCGCGCGCCCCCCCACACACACACACCCTGGCTGATTTTACAGTCAATCTTTCAAAGTGCAATTTGTCTAGGAAAAGCCAATGTGAGCCCGTGCGTGCTGCGACCAATGGTGACGCGGCTCCGGCGGCTCAGCCAGTGTGGGGCCGTATTCTAATGGGCCGGATCTTTATCAGGGAAATGTGCCTTCTCTGGACTCAAAACTTCTCATGGAGGGTCCCCAGACTCAGAAGCAGAATGGGGGTCTGAGCTGAAGTGTGGGGAGCCACCTTCGCCAGGCCAGGGCAGGGCGCGGGAGCCTTGGGGCGGCTCCCACCTGCTGGGAGCACCTGACTTCCGAGCAGCTGACCTGTGGGTCCCTGGTCTGGCTGGCCGCATGCCACAGGGGACAGGCGGTCCTGACCCTGCCGTCCTGCCATGAGATTCTGGGCCAGGGCTTGGGGTCTCGGGCTTTAGGAGCCTGGGCCGAGGCCTCTCACCTTCCTTCCCCCTGACCCAGGGATCATGGAGTCCAACCTGCAGGGGACCTTCCTGCTGAACAACACACCGCTGGCTCAGTTCTCGGAGATGAAGGGCCCCGTGTGCCAGTACTCCGTGCAGAACTCCTTCTACAAGCTCAGCCCCCCGGGGATAGGCCCCCAGCTGGCCGCTGGGACCCCCCACGGGATCACCGACATCCTGAGCAGGCCCGTGGCCACCCCGAATGGCAGCCTCCTCTCCAGCTACCCCCACATGGCGGGCTTCGGCGGACTCAGCTCCCAGGGGGTCTATTACGGCCCCCAGGTGGGAAATTTTTCCAAGGCTGGGAACGAGTACCCTGCCCGGACCCGGAACTGCTGGGCGGACACAGGCCAGGACTGGCGCAGCGGTCGGCAGTGCAGCAACAGTGAGTACCGGGCGCCTCCGCGGCCCACCACCCACACGCCCAGGCCAGGAGCAGGGGGCCAGGAGGGGACCCTCCCCTTGGCCACCACCGGACAGCCCCACTCAGACACCTACACTCATGTCCTCAGTGTGGTGCAGGGCGGAATTCTGCCCTCTCCCCATTCCTACCCAGCTGTGCTTGGACGCAGGTTCCACTCAGCTGTCCTCGTGGGGCACCTGGGAGTTCCGGGCCCGGAGAAGGCCCCACAGCCCTATGCAGGGCCCAGCTGGCAGCTGACCTCACTTCTCCTGCCCAGAGCCCACGCCACCACTTCTCCACCCAAAGCAGCAAATGCTAACCCCCAGTGAGGAAACTTTGCCAGCCTCACCTTCCCAAAGAGCTCTGACTGGCCCCATCCAGGGAGGCAGACCACACCCTGATCCCATCCAGGTCCCACCTGCCAGCCAGGGGACTGCAGGAGGTCACAGGATGTGCTCAGACATGTGAGGTTCACCTGGGAGGCAGGGAGGTGAGAGCAGCTCCAGGAGCCATCCCAGTGCCACCAAGGCCCTGCCCAGATCAGGTGGGTGCAGGAGTGGAGGGAGCCTCCACTTCTGTCTGATCTCTGGGCTCCTCGACTGTAATAGGGGGTCGGGGCCAGCCAAAGCAACCCCCAAAGCACACCTGCCCCCGCATCTGCTGCGCCGTCCAGGCAGTCCCCCTCGCGTACCCAGAAACCCGGGAGTCCCAGGGGGCTTAAGACCCCCTCTCTTGGAAATCTATGGCCAGGTTTTGGGGTGCTTTAAGCCTCAAGCTGGCCCTCTCTCACCTCCATCTCGTCCCTCCACACCCCCTCTCCACATCCTCCCACTCGTCAGTCAGTCTGGAATGTGCGTGCGCACCAGGAACATGTCTAAGAAAGCGGCTGAATTCAGGCAAAGGGAGGAAGAAGATGGCCTCTCGGGAGGTCTCTTCCACTCTCTGTGCCTCAGTTTCCTCACCTGTCACTTGAGCTGTCAGACTACACCGAGCACTGGAGGATTCTGCTTGCCCTGAGCCCACTGCCTGCAGCTCCTCCCCAGGCAGGCTGCCCCGGCTGGCCAGCTGGGCTGGGGGCCTCCAGCCTCCATGCGCTGAGTCCCAGTGTCGGTAAAGCCACGTGACTTACAGGCCTGGTGACATAGGGAAGTGGCAACCTAGGGCTTGCGGCTTGCCCTTCCTTGGTTTTCCTGGAGACGTGGGAAGGCAGGGTCCAGGAGCAAGGAAGTGGCCTTGGGGGCCCTGATTGTAGGTAGAAGTGACCTGAAGAGGGGACAGAGAGGAAGCTCCTACGGCCCCTCCGGGGAAAGCAGCACCAGTGAGTAGTGAGAACTTCAGACAGAGTCATGAGCCCGTAAGTATTTATACACCGGGGCAGCTGCCCTCCCAGGGCCCCTGCCCACCCAAACACCACCAAGGCCAAAGTCACTGTTGTTTGAATGTCAGGAAGGCAGCTCAGGGGAAAGGTGTCAAGACACCCTGGCAGCTCAGTCGTTTCTCCGTGGGAGGGAGAGGCAGGGCCAGGCTGGCCCCTTGCAGGCAGCGCACAGTCCCAGTCCCGAGACTGCTGCTAACACGCACATCCCTCCTCCTGCCAGCCCCAGACCCACTAGGCGACAGCATCCACAAGAAGAAGCACACTCGGCCCACCTTCACGGGGCACCAGATCTTCGCCCTGGAGAAAACCTTTGAGCAGACCAAGTACTTGGCCGGCCCTGAGAGGGCGCGGCTGGCATACTCCCTGGGCATGACCGAGTCGCAGGTCAAGGTGAGTCTGTGAGGGAGAAGGCGTCTGCCTTAATGGGAGGGGCCTGCCAGGACAGGACGCCACTGTGCGGGAGAGACAGCTGTGCTTCCCAGCAGCTCCTGGCCACTCAGGGGGGTGGGGGTGGGGGTTGTCCCAGCTGCCCGCTTAACCCTAGAGCCTGAAATAATTTGCCACAGAAAGCAAAGCTGTCATTACTGAGCCTGGTTCTGAGAGCCTTATATGCAGGGCCTCGTGTCATCCTTAGCAACCCGGGGTCTGTGTTATCACCCATTGCACAGGTGAAGGTCAAGAAGGCTCGGTGTTGAGGGCAGAATTGGGACTCCACCCAGATATGTAGGACTCCACCCCAGATGTGTGGGACTCCACCCAGATGTGTAGGACTCCACCCCAGATGTGTGGGACTCCACCACAGATGTGTGGGACTCCAACCTCATACCTTCCCCCCCAACCGCCCGACAATACTGACTTGGCCAGAAATTCCAAGGACTGACAGCAGCTTCTGGGCCAGATTAGAACTGGATTCAGGCTGGATCCATGAGCCAGCAAGGCACTGGGCTCGGTTTACCAGTCTTTAAAACGAAGGCAGCATCTCCTCCTGCTGCTCATGGGGACCAGATGGGCTCCCAGGCGTCTGCAGCCCTGCAGCCCGGTGCCCGGGTCAGGGAGGGAGGTCTCTTGTTCTTGGGTACACACCGCGGGAGCCCAGAGTGCCTCCTAAACAGGCCTGGGACACCTGCCTCAGCTTCCGCACACTCCCCACTCTGCCGTTGGCCCTCTCCTAAGGGACTCTGGGCCAGGGCTGTGCTGGAACTGCCCGCCCCTGGCATGGAGCCAGGTTTAAGGGGGTGGTGGGGTGGGTCGGGACCCTGGGCCTGGGCTCTGCTCAGGGGCTTGGTGTCTCCAGGGAGCCACCAACCTCTCCAGCCTCCTCACCAGCCACCATCCAGTCCGCCAGGCGCAAGCCCATGGCCCTGAGCAGGAGGAGTGATGCGGCCCTTCCTGCGGGGTCTCCTTTGGGTGCGGCCCCGGGCAATGACCCTGTGCTGTTTTCTAATGAAATGATCTGTGACGTTAAGTGAGGGTCTGTGAAACCCAACGAGGAGGGACAACTGGCACACACATACTGGTGCCACCCAGCCTGGGCTGACCCCTGCCACTTGGGTGTCCCAGCATCTTCCACCCAAGTGCCCAGGTGGTGGTGAGGAGAAGACCCGCCACAGGAAGGTGAGCAGGGCTGGAGGGCTCCACTCACGGCGTTTCTATATTTTATTTTGTTGCCTCCTCCCAAGAAGGAACGTAGAATTCTTACAGTTTACTGTTACTGAGCCAGTCATTTTACTAAAGAAACCAGGATTCCTGTTCTGGCTCCGAGTGGAGTCACTCTCAAGATGCCTTGTGCCTGCTGTGTGCCTGCTGTGCGAGTGTGCGTGTGTGTGCATGTGTGTCCGTGTGTTTGCATGTGTGCCTGCTGTGTGCCCGTGTGTGCATATGTGCTTGCTGTGCCTGTGCGCATGCATGTGCATGTGTGTCCGTGTGTGCATATGTGCCTGCTGTGTGCGAGTGCACCTGTGTGCCCATGTGTGTGCATGTGTACCTGTGTGCGTGTGTGTGCATGTGTGTCCATGTGTGTGCATGTGTGTCCGTGTGTGTGCATGTGTGCCGGCTGTGTGCGAGTATACCTGTGTGCCCATGTGTACCTGTGTGCGCATGTCTGTGCATATGTGCCTGCTGTGCCTGTGCGCGTGCAATGCACATGCGTGTGCGTGTGTGCGCGTGCACGTGCCTGCTTGTGATCCTCTGTCACTCCCACCCCAGGTGTGGTTCCAGAACCGGAGGACCAAGTGGCGGAAAAAGAGCGCCCTGGAGCCGTCGTCCTCCACGCCGCGGGCCCCTGGAGGTGCGGGGGCAGGCGGGGACCGCACCACCTCGGAGAATGAGGACGACGAGTACAACAAGCCGCTGGACCCCGACTCCGACGACGAGAAGATCCGGCTGCTGCTCCGCAAGCACCGTGCGGCCTTCTCGGTGCTCAGCCTGGGCGCACACAGTGTGTGAGCCGGTCGCCAGCCTCCCCTCCCCCCGCTGCTGGGCGAGGAGGAGCAGGAGGAGGAGCAGCGTGGGGAGGGGATGGCCAGTCTAGCTAAGGGAGGGGGAGCAAAGAGGGAGACCCCTCTGCCACCTTGCGCCTCTGCAGAGCACAGGTGCACAAGGACACTGAAATGGCCAGACTCTGCAGCCAGGAAAGGGCTGTGGGGTCCCACACGTGCCACTGTGACCCAGCTGCGGGCGACTGCAGGAGTGGGTGTCCGGGTAAGCTTCTCAGACGGCTGCACAGGAAGCGTCCCACTTGCAGGGCGGAGCCCAGGCAGGAGGGTGGCAAGTGGGAAGGCCAGGTGAAGAAGAAACCCCGGTAGCCAGGCTCAAGGGTCACAGCCCCCCGGGCCGCAGAAATCCTCCCATCCTCCCTCCTCTGCTTTGCCCTGAGGGCATGTGCCCCTGAGACAGGAAGGCACAGGAACCCCCATGGCTGGGGAAGGGGGAGGGTGCCAGGAGGGCAAGGCAGAGTGGCTGCACCTGAGAGCCACCCACCTGGGCATCCGTTGGTGCCCATGCAAGGACAGATCCCCAGAGAGAGGGGAGCATGCCAGCTGGGGAGGGGAGGAAGGGCTGGAGAGGACCTCAGAACCTGTCTTCTCCAAGGGGCACCCCGGCAGGAAGGCAGAGGGAGTGTGCTGACTCAGCAGCCTTCTGGGAACACAGGCCCTTCCTTTCCTTGGGTAACCCTGTGGCCTGGCATCCCCTCGCCCAGGTGATCCTGAGCTACTGGCAGGTGGGAGGGGGTGGGCTGGGGGAGGTGGGTGGGGCTGGCCTTGGAGGAATGCAGCCCAAAAGGGACCAGGCGTCTGCCCATCCTCCCTGGCTTTAACCAAAATAAAGAGTAATAGTAAAAGTCCCTGAAACCTCCCCAAGACTCGATGCTTCTGTGAAAGGAAGGAGTGGCAGGAAACCAGCTTTGGGGTCCCGGCCATGGCAGCATGGGGGGCCCTCCCCGTGGCAGGTGCCTCGTCTTCCAGGAGGTGTGGAGTGCTGGGTCAGCCACCGACAGGCTGCAGGACACTGGCTAGCTTGCAGTCTTGCCTGTACACGCAGCGCTGTCCTGGGTGCTAAGAGGCCTGAGACAAATCTAGTGGATTTCTAGCCTGGGGGGAAATTCTCTGTGTAGAAGACTCTTGTCAGAGGAAAAGCTGATGGCGAGAGCCAGGACTGACATTCATGGAGCGAGGCTGGCCTCTCCCGCGGAACGCCAGGTTGGCCACTGGGCCCAGGAGAAACCCAGACAGTGGGCAACAGCTTCCTGGCTCGGAAAGTCCCTAAGCAAGTCGCAGAGGTGGGAGAGGCGGCCTCAGCGCTGGTGCCAAGGCCCTGTGGTCTGCTTCCCCGGTTGCAAAGAGCAACCCTTCAAAGCCTTTTCTATAAAATGAGAGGCTAGCACTAGAAGACTTTCCAGACCCTTCTAGCTTCAACACTATGCAAACAGCTGGCCCTTTGCGTCGCAATGAGTCTGTCAGCCCAGTCCTTTGGGGCCCCGGGGCAGGAGAACCAGGCCAAAGGGAGGGAGGCTGGAGGGGCACCCACCTTTCATAATCCCCTTAGTGGGCCCAGAGGACAGGGGCAGGTGACAAGAAGACGTAGACTGCTGCTAAGCTCTGCCCTGCAGTCTGCGAGGACGCCCATGCTCAGGGGTCAGAGTCTCTCCTTGTGAAGCAGGAAGGAGTAAGAAAGGCGGCTTCCGGGACGTGAGCGCCACCCCTGTGCGCTCCAGGTCACAGTAGGCAAGAGCTGGCCACACACCCCACTGAGGGGCACTGGCTGGCATGGGTGTCCTGAGGGGCCCCATGGTGGCCCCAGCAGGGGAACATCTACCAGAGGGGACCCCAGGACTCAGCACAGGCTCCAAGGATGAAAACTCGCCGCAGGTATTCAATGAGTACTGCAGGCTGGGGGAGGTTGTTACCAGTCCAGGCGCAAGGTTGCGAGGCAGGGATGGAAGAAGACACCGGACATAAAAAGTGTGCTTGTTTATTTTTTTCTTGAGCATATTGTACTCTTGGCTGCTCTATGATAGCTCTAATTATTACATGTATGATTCAAGTCATTTGGGATCAGGATTAAATCAGGCCTGGGGAAACTTTCCCCTGGGCGACATTTGCTGAGCTAAACAAAACCTCCTCCAGTCTCAAAGTCTGGGGCACCTGCCCCCGGAACCTTCGGCTAAAAGGCTCCAGCAGTTTTCTCCAACGCCGCCCCTGCCTTCCGTAGGCAGCCCAAGCCCTTCTGTAGAGGGCCCGGCAAGGGAGAGGGACTGCCTCCCGCTTCCCTCATTGCCGCGCGAGTGTGGAGGGCAACTTGGAACACGTCTGCCCTGTGCAGGAGAGAGCGCAAGGCTCTCACGCCATCCACCCTAAAGAAATCATGAGCCATCAGCCCCCAGTTTTACCCCTGGTCACAATGGGACCTCTTGTACCTTTGAGTTAGACAGACCTGTACACAAAACCAACAGAACTTCTTTGGAGAGTCACACTCCATGCAGCTTCTCTCCTGCCACATCACAGCAGTTTCAGAGAAACGAAGTCTTCACTCACCATAGCCGCGGAGTCTGCTCGGACAAGCTCGCTGGGCCCCACCGGGCAGGGGCAGAGTTTGCCGCAGCTCTTGCCTTCGTGGCTCCTGGTGTTAGAAGGACCCGGCTCGTGTCCTCAGCAGCCCGGGGCTGGGGGTGGTGGTCAGAGTCCCACCAGCTTGGGAACGGCCATGTCCTGGCCGCGGCAGTGGGAAAGGAGGTGCCGTGCTGGATCCCGCTTCAGGAGCCTCTCCTCATCCTCAGGCCACCCCTGGGTTCCGACCCCAGAACCCAGCTTAATGCTGCAGGATGGCAGTGGGGAATGTGGGGTGCTAGAACTGAGCTCAAACCCACTGCTCTCTGTATTCTGGGGTAAGTTATTTAACCTGTGACCCTCAGTTTACTCATCTGTAGAACAGGAATGATCGTACATCTCCCGCAGGGTGTCTGAGATTAGGAGCAATGAGCCTGGTGTACACAGACTGAACAGCAGCTCTGTGTTATTCCAAGAGGGTGCCGTAGGCTGCCGTGGCTGAATGTTTATGTCTCCTTCCAAAATTCACATGCTGAAACTTAACTCCCAAGGTGATGGCATTAAGAGGTGGGGCGTTTGAGAGGTGATTAGGCCACGAGGCCCCACCCTCATGGATGGGATTAGTGCCCTCGTAAAAGGGCTGGAGGGAGTGAGTTTGGCCCAATATTTTTTTGCCCTTCCGTCCCTTCTACCATATGAGGACACAACACTCAAGGTGTCACCTTGGAAGCAGACGACGGGCCCTCACCAGATACCAGGACCTGCTGGAGCTTTCATTTTCAGCCTCTAGAACTGTTTTCCTATTATTTATAGGAAATAATAGGAATTCCTATTATTATTATTCCTATTATTTATAAATAACCCAGTCTCCGGTACTTTGTTAGAGCAGCACGAGGGACTACAGCAGAGGCTGGCAGCCTGAGTTTGGCCCCCACTGTGCCAAGTAGCAGCTGGGTCATCATGACTAGTTAACCCCCCTAGTCCAGTGTCCACATCTGTAAAAGGAGGCAGGTAAACTGGTTCTGCGGACGACGAGATTAAATGAGGCCGTGTGCAACGCAGGGAGTGTGGCGTTGCTGTCAGCGCCTCACATGCCCCTGGTCAGTGGCAGAGCCAGCACCGCACGGTCTGCGCAACCACGAAACAGCAGATCCAATGCTGCAGCCACCCAGTCCCAAGTGCTCACGCCGGGCAGGGCACTGGTGTCTGGGAGGCCACGGAAGCACTCCCCAGGTGAGCAGGCTGGTTGACCTGCCAAACCCTGTGACCCAGGACTCCAGAGTGGGGCTCTGAGCCGGGTGCCAGGGCCGAGTGCAGCGTCAGGTTGTTTCTTTGTGGGTGGAGTAGTGCTTTGACGGGAACTGTAGCCCGCCTTCAGGCAGGGCGAGCCCGGCCTGGGGAGGAATGCCCCACTTTCCAAGTCCTGCACCTGGGCTCCACACGGTGACATCGCTTGCCCAGCTCGTGCGAGCGTTTGCATCTGTGCACCTGCTCTAAGCCTCCACGCAGAGCAACAACCCAGGCACGGCGACGGCCTCACCTGGGTGCGTGTGCTGTGAGGTCCCAGGACCCTCGCAGACCTCCTGAATCAGGGTCTGCATTCTAACGAGATTCCGGCTGGTTCACACACACATTGCAGCGTGAGGAGACCCAGAGCGTGTGCGTGCGTGTGTGTGTGCGCGTGCGTGTGGACAGCGGCCCTCTTCCCAGAGTCCAGGGCCTGGCCCAAACTAGATGCTCAGTAAAGAACCGCTAGACGGATATAGACAGGCGTGGGTAGATTTACAGCGTGTGAGCATGGAAAACGCAGTTGGACCCCGACCGTGAGAATAAGAAAAGTCTTCCGAAGACAGGAGAGCAGTGGCCACAGGGCCACACGCTGCCCTCGGGGTGAGGCCTGGGGCCGCGTCAGGGCCATCAGCCGAGACGTAGGACAGCAGCCACTAGCAGCAGCTGAGGGAGGAGAGGGAGGAAAGGGAGGATGGGCGCTCCAGGTGGGGCCGAGAACCAGCCCAGAGTCAGAGGACGGCACCAGGGCTCCTGTGCACAGTGAGGCCCCGCGGTGCTCAGAGAGATTCCACTCGGGCTGGACCTTCCGCTCAGACAGCCAGAACGGCACAATATTCTAGGAGGGTTTCACTGAAACATTGTCTTGCTGGGGGCGATTCACTCCCTGATGATGCTCAGATAGACAAAATGGTACCAAATATGTAAAAATTCTGCTGTTGGGTAATCCTAGTCGAATCATGTCATTTCAACTGGGTTCTGAGGTTGGGCTGGGAGCTCGCAGAGGAATCCAATACACACTTGCGGCTGAAAGGATTTCCCATCATCTGGGAGGCACCCGAGCTCTGGTAGGACCCAGCCAGCACCGTCCCCTGCAAGGTGGGAGACTGCAGGGAGACTCCAGCACCTTCCTTGTGCGGGCTCTCCTCACATGCACTCGCGTGTCTTTCAACAGCTGTGTAGGTTGGCACCCCCGCTCCCCAGACGAAGATGCTGAGAAACGAACTGGCGCACCCCGGCCCCTGGCGGGCCGGCCGCGATTCTGCCCCCTCCCACACCGGCCCTGCACAGGAACAGCCACGCCTGCTCCGTGCAGCTGCTACTCTCCGCTGGCGTTATTAAACGCCCACTGTGTGCTGTGCACAGGCCAGTGCTTTACTTGCCTCTTGTAATTGCCAGAAATCCATATGAAATAGGCACTATTATTATACTCACTTTATAGCCAGAGACACTGGGCACAGAGACATTAAGTAACTTGCCTCCGGTCACATAGCTTAACCCAGGCAGACTCTGGAGCTCAGCTGTTGGAAGCTTAACCACCATGAAACACTGTCAAAGGGAGGAGAGAAGGCCCTTTTGAATTACGGCTGGGCTGTGAACTGTTTTAAAAGAAAATTGGGTTACAGGCGTTATAAACGAAAGTCCATGCAATCAACGTTTGAGTTGTGCCTTTGGCGGAGCTCTGTGCTTAGAGCTGGGAGTGCGAGCACAGGACAAGCTCTCTGTCCCGCTGCTCACAGCCTGGAAGGCTGCCCGGGAGGAACGTCTTCACGGGGAACATAGGGACCTGCAGGAGGCAGTGTTAAGAATCAGAGAGAATATTAATTAATGTGTCCTAACAACAACGTGATTCACAATTGATCCATACAACTCCATTTCTCACCAAAAGCATTGCATCCTTCAATGTATAAGAATGAGCACTAAAATAAAGCGACTATGTCATTAAGAGTCACCCTTTCTATTCACCTGCAATTTAGAATTTATAGAGTTTAAATGAGGCTACACAGTATGTGACAGCAGTGACCAAATCCCCACTTCTAACAATAGTACTGTACTATCACATTCCTTAGCTTTTCAAGACACTTCCTTGTACCTTATTTCTTTTTTGCTTTATTAAATGTTTTATCTTATGATAAATCAACAATTTATAATTGTGTATATTTTGGGAGCACAAAGTGATGTTATGATCTATGAATACAAGGTGGAACAATTAAATCAGGGTAATTAGCATACCCATCACCTCAAATACTTATTATTTGTAGCAAAGACATTTGACATTTAGTCTCTTTGCAATTTTGAAATGTATGATATGCTATTATTAACTGTATTCACTGCACTATGCAACAGATCCCCAAAACAGCTCATTCTCTTGTCTGATTTCATATCTCTGACCATCAATCCCCCGCCCCCTGACCCCCAGCACCTGTAGCCACCGTTCCTTTCTCTGCTTCAACGAATTCCATCGTCTGAGATTCTATATACAAGTGAGAACATGTGATATTCGTCCTTCTGTGACTGGTTTATTTCACTTAGCATAATGTTTTCCAGTTCCGTCCACGTTGTTGCAAATGACAGGATTTCCTTCCTTTTTAAGGCCGAGTAGTATTCCACTGTGTGCATACCAAATGTCGTTTACTCCTCTGTTAAGGGACATGTGCGTGGACCCACATCTTGGCCATTGTGAATAGTGCAGCACTGAACATGGAAGTGCAGGTGTCTCTTCAAGATCCTGATTCCAAGACCTCTGGATATATATCCAGAAGGAGTGTTGGATCATATGGTAGTTCTATTTTTAGTTTTTTGAGAAAACTTGATGATGTCTTCCATATGGCTGTCCTAATTTAGACTCCCGACAACAGTGTACAAAGCTTTCCTGTGATCTACACACTTGCCAGCACGTGCTGTCTTTTGTTAATAGCCATCCTGATGGCGTGAGGTGGTGTCTCATTGTGGTTTCAATCTGCGTTTCCCTAATGATTATGACTGTTAACCACTATTCATATGTCTGTTGGCCATTTGTATGTCTTCTTTTGAGAAACGTCTATCCAGGTCCCTTGCCCATTTTTAAATTAGATTATTTGTTTTCTTGTTATTGAGTTCTTTATATGTTTTGAATATTAATTCCTTATCAAATGTATGGCTTACAAATATTTTCTCCCAATTTGTGGTTTGTTTCTTCACACTGTTAATTGTTTCCTTTGCTGTGCAGAAGCTTTTAGTTTAATGTAATCCTGTTTGTCTATTTTTGCTTTTGTTGCCTGTGCTTTTGGAGTCAAATCCAAAAATTATTTCCCAGATCAATGTCATGTAGTTTTCCCCCTGTGTTTTCTCCAGAAGTTTTTCAGTCTCTGGTTTTACATTCAAATCTTTAATCCAATTTGAGCTGATTTTTGCATATGAGGAGACAGAAGGGTCTCATTTCATTCTTCCACATGTGGATATCCAGTTTTCTTAGCACCATTTGTCCAAGAAAATATGTTCTTACCATTGTGTGTTCTTGGGGTCTTTGTCGCAAAGCAATGGACCATACACGTGTGGGTTCACTTCTGGGTTCTCTATTCTGTTCCATTGGTGGATGCGTCTATTTTTGTGCCAGTACTATACTGTTTTAGCTACTGTAGCTTTGTAGTATAGCTTGAAATCAGGTAGTGTGATGTCTCCAGCTTTGCTCTTTTTGTTCATGATTACCTTGGCTATTTAGGCTTTTCTGTGGTTCTATGTGAATTTAGGATTGTTTTTTCTAATTTTAGAAAAATGACACTGGAATTTTGAAAGGGATTGCATTCTTGAGCATTATTTCATTTTATTCCCAGGGAGACTGACCATCTGATTTTATTCCTAATTTGCAGATGAGAAAACTGAGGCTTGCAGCACTGAGGAGACGTGTTGGAGGTCAAAACTCTAGCAGGTGTGAGACCAGGGTCGACACGCTGCCTTCCAGCTCCAGGGCTGTGTCCACTCCCCAGGTGCACAGAGACTTGAGGCTCCAAAGCTACAGTGGACACAGAGGACTAGATGAAGCTATCTAATCAAAGACACACTGATCAAATATGTTTTAGTACATTTTGACAGCAAACATCCTTTTTCTCGAAGTGGTTTCTGCTGCTTCGTAGCTGCCTGCCAGTATTCCTGGCTGGAGCAGATACACCACAGCCAGAAATGTTCATTTCAGCAGCTTCCCAAATGCGCCTGATGAGGACTCGTCAGACACACAGATTCCAGGGCCGCCTGGGGTATTCTGACTCGTGGGAGGTATATGGGGTGACAGGGGGTGGCCCTGGACTGGGCCCTGGGAACCCATGCCCCAGGGCACTGGGGTGGACAGATTTGGGAAGAGTGATTGTTAAAGCCCAACTCCACTTAAATCCACATTTTGTCTCTGCCTGCACACTCTGAAGTTGTCTGCAAATGACCTAAATTGAGTTCCGTAGCTTTTCCTTCTTCCCCAGAGGACACAGGTACTGCAGAGCAGCTGGGGAAGGCAGCAGGGCAGAAGCAGGCAGCAAAGGGCCTTCTCCCTGCGGAGGGATGAGGAGTGACAGAGTCCTGCAGGCTCCCACCTGCCACCACATGCATCAGCCCTGTGGCCTCATGGATGATCTAACAGGATGAAACCTCCATCAGCTCTCAGGGTTTAAGGTTTTATTTAGTTTCTGCTCAAGAGACCCTCTTTGGCAGGATTTGCTAACCCACTGCTGCTGTGCTCTGGAACAGGAAGCAGTACGGGGCTTTCCACTCCGGCCCTGCTCTGCCCGGGACTGACATGGGTCTGCGGAGGCTCTGCTGACTCCGGCTGCCCCCACCAGGTGAGGCTGTCCTCAAGAGAGCCTGATGGTCCTCGGATCTGGAAAAGCCTCGGACCGGGAAGCCCCCCGCACCCTCCCTCAGTCTGCTAGGCTGGGGCTCCTACTTGCCCTGCGGGCGCTGTGCTGACCCGTAAACCTCATGACAGAAGCTGCTCTGATCCAATCTTGGTATCGCATCACTCATGGGCCCAGGGCCTCCCCCACTACTGTTGGGAGCATCCTTGGTTGTCCCGATGATCCTGCCAGCTGTCCCACCTCAGAAGCCCTGGCCTGTCTTCTCCAATACTGTTTTTCACTCCTCAGAGCTGTGAACCCAAGGCTGGTCCTACATTTGACCGTGGCCTTGGGTGCACATGGCAGGAGGACCCCATCCGGGGGAGGGGTGGGCTGACCCACAGAGCCCTCGGCAGCCCTCTCGAGGTGTCCTGGGCAGGACACACACAGCTCACGTTCCTAGCCAGTGATTCTCCCATCCTGCTCCTGAGCAGGGAAGTGGTGGGGAGAGCCTGCTTCTCCCCTCCTCTACGCGGTCTGCAGCCTCCTTCCCCTCTGCCAGTCCAGGAGGCCTGTGTTCAAAAGCCCCTCATTAGGCCTCTCTTAGCAAACAAATACCATTAATCTTGCAAAGTGAGTGAAAGTACAGTCACCTGTCCAAGCAAGAGCATTAGTGTTGTGTCAACAGGAAAGTGGTGTTTACCGCTGGTTTTTCTACCTTCCCTGTGCAACAGAAAGCCCAGGCAGACCGCCACAGTCAGAGGCCAGGAAAACAAGGAAAACAGAAACCCCGGAGGTGGGCCTGGGCTGTGTGGGGACAGGGCCAGTGACTGGGGGGCCGTCTTGAGTGTGTGTGGCTGGTGCGAGACGGAGGCCCCCAGCCTGCAAGACGGTGGTGACCGCAGTGCCTAGACTCTCACTGGGGACACACAGGGGTGGCTGACCTACATGCTTGTGGTCCTCTCTGCCTCCGTGCGTGCAGCCACACAGGCCCAAAGGGCCAGGAAGTGCTTTTCCTGAGCTGCTGCTGAGCACCAGGCTGTGTGTGTGGTGGTGGACAGGTAATCGCCAAGAATCCTACAAAGCAGGCATGCTACCTTTTCTCAGATAAGGAAGAGAAGTTACGGTGCAGAAAAATTCAGTAGCCTCAAGGCCATGTGCAGGGAGGTGGATCTGAACCCAGGGCTGACTCCAAAGCCAGCGTTGCCCCAGCAATTCTCACGCACTTTCCCAGCAGGGCAGACGGCCACAGCTCGTGGGGTCACGGGTAGAGAAAGCCCTTCTGGGCCATTCCTCATCCAAGCCAGGAAGGACCTGTGGAGCAGAGGCCCGGGAGGGCGGGTGCGTGCCTGTGTGCCCCGGGAAAAGGGGCCAACAGGCCGATAAGCTCTCCCGTCTCCAAAGCAGAGCACCAGTCAAACACAGGCAGGTGTGTGCAAATAAAGCTGTGGCGTCCAGAGAGAAAATCAATACTAGATTATACGTCCTGGCCCAATCATATACCAATTAATACCGAGCGGGTGGGGCAGGAGATAAGTCTGCCCAGCCTGCCCCCTGGCCCACGCCCTCCGGCTCCTCCAAATGTGGGGCTCCCCAGGCCCTTCTGGGGGTGCTGGGTCCCCATTCCCGCGGCAGTGGGGCCTGGAGGAGGAAGGGCTGCGGCAGGGATGCTGGGTGGGGGCGCGGGGACAGGAAACGCACCTGGAAGTATAAGGGCTCACCCTGGGCAAGTGACAGAAAACCAGGCAAAAGCGGGAAAAGCGGAAAACAAATTCCCACCCCCAAGAAGTAATGTTGATGCCGCTGGTTATTCCACCCATGCTTTATTTCACTCCCAAAGTACAGCGGAGCAGCTAATAAATCATTTCGAGAGGGCTGATAACAGGCAAGTGGCAAAGGTTTGCAGCGCAGGACCGGGTTGGGGTGGGGTGCGGTGGGCGGAGCTCTCCAGAACATTCCGTGGAAGAACTGCAGGCCCATCACAGGGGTGCCAGGGAGGAGGCAGAGTGACACACCACCGCCTGCCAGCAGGCAGGGCTACCAAGCTTAGTGGGCCCCTGCCCCACGGGAGGAGGTTTGGCATTGCCAGAGGACAACGGGACGGGAAATCTGGCTCTGGGCTCGGGGCAGCCACAAGAGCAGTTAACAGACTGCCAAGTCCTGCCCTGTGGGGTCAGGACACAGGGTCCAGAGCAAGCGCTACCCTCCACAAAGCTCCCAATGTCCTTGGACAAGGAGACCCAGGGTTGTGCGAGAAATAGAACAGAAGCAGAGGGGAAGGTGGCAGAGCAGCGTTGCACGGGGACCTGCTCCTGGCGTCTGCCTACAGGAAGTGCCTGGCCAGAGCTCCCCTGAACCTGCAGCCCAGAGGCAGGGGCCCTCTCCGAGTGGGAGTTCCACGGGCCAAGCACTGTTGCATGCCAAAGAAAAACGAAATTTGCTAGCCGAATATTTTTTAGACATTTTGCAAGATGCACGGCCTCCCTGACAATTTTTAATGTACTAACTGCCTGGTCCAGTGAGCTGATTAATTGGTGCTGGGGAGATCAATAAAAAACAGAAAATTAAAACAATTTTAAAGTGATTAAGTAGTTTAACACCTGTCTCCCGTCACGTCAGCGCAGGAAGAAAAATAAAGCAGGTGTCGAAGGGGCCTCCCGAAGCAAGAGAAAACAGCGCCTGCCTCGGAGAAATGACAAATCACACTGGCGGATCAATCCGAGCTGCAGTAGCCCGTCCCCAGACCGCGAGAGCAGGAAGCAGAGCCCAGCGGGCGAGCAGGGCCCGGCGGCCTCCACCCACCCACCGCTCGGCAGTGTGGCCGTCCACACTGCCAACCCAGGCGAGGGGGCAAAGGGAGCCGGGATGCCTTTGCCTGGGACTCGGGGTGGAACCTGCACTCCTTTCCAGCCATGCAGAGCCAAGTCTGCCACAGCGGACGGGTCAAACACACTCCAAATGCATTTCGGGACGTGTGGGGTCTAGGGAGGGAAACAGCCACAGCTACCCCTAGGATCACCAGATGCTCCATTCTGGAAGCTTCGGGCTTCCTCCCTTACTCGGAGACAGAGCCACCCCACCTCCCTTGCCCTGGCTTCCTGCTGTCTGGTGAGGTCAATAGGTGATGGCCCAAATGCCCCTCGCCCCCCGCCAGCAGCGATAATGGCAGCTGCCAAACAAGAGTCACTCGCTTCCCATGGGTTAATGTATATGACTCAAAATCACCTGAAGTGACCTCATGGAATTCAAGAAACCCTAAGGTTATTCTTTTTTTTCCCTTTTTGTCCCATTGATCCTGGATCTAAGGCGATTCTTCCCCAACCTCCTCACCGAAGTACCCTAACAGAGTGGAAGCGGCCGTGGGATGGGAGGGTGGGGACAGTGGACAAAGACTAGAGGCAGGCCCCCAGGAGATGCACTTCAGAAGTGTCCGGTTTTACCTGGACAGTGGCCTTGAAGTTTGCACACGTAAAGCACCGGATATGCAGCGTTGTGTCTAGAAAGCTGTATCCATGCTGTTGGCGTCGGCGTCCCTGGCCTGGCACACCACTGCACATCGCGGACAGCTGCAGCCAGCCCTGGGCACAGGCCTTGAGGTCCCAAGGACCAACCTCCTGCACACGGGCACAGCCCAGACCACACTGAGAACACTCATCTGCTCTGGGACACTCCTGCCAGTTTGCTTTCTGCCCTCCAGCTCCCTAGTCACCTTCGCGGTCCCAGACCAGGACAGAAAATGGATCCAAAGCAAGCTGGCAGCAGGTGCAAACACTGGCGCCCTCGCCGGACTTCCCACTAGTGACCCGCTCTCACCGGCCCTTCCGTGTTCCCGCCCGCAACACTCAACGGGAATGGAAAAGAAGTCAGCGGCGCCGTCTGGACAAGGCAGGGTCAAGGAGTTCCAACTGTTCGTTTTAACAAAAATATTTACTAGCCGGATATCCCCCCTTTCCCACCACTTCCCTCTGGCCTGGGGATTCTGGCTCTTCCATCAGTGGTTGGTTTGCTCTGTATAAACAATCTGCTTGGGGCTGTGAAGTGAAAAGGTGTCAACCCCTTCACAGCAAATTTTATGCCAATGAAAATCTCACAAAAAAGGTTTCTGATCTCCAGCTACTGGCCCACTTTTAAAAATAACCCATACAGCCCACGACTGGTGGTGACGTGGCCAGGAAAGTGCTAAAGCCCCACGGTCCAGCACCTCCTGCAGGCCTCACATCTGCCTGCAGAGGGGATCGGCCCCACCCCAGGACGCAGAGAGCAGGGGTTCAGCCCCGCACCCTGCACTCGGAAACCTCAGGCCTGCGGCTGCTTCCTGCAAAACAAGCCTCAGACTGACGGAGACAAAGTCTCCCTGGGCCCAAGTTCCAAACTCGGCTGTTTCGTTTCTGTTAAAATGCAATTGTTTTTCTCTGGAGTGTGCAGTGACTGCCCGGCGTCAGGAAGATGTATGAAAACCTCCACTTCAATTCAGCATCCCTTTTCTCCCAGACAAACACGGTTGGATTTTAATAAATCAAAGAGCCACACTGTTTAATAAAAATTTATTGACTTACAAGTGATTATTTATCAAAAGACCATTAATAGCAGGTACTGAAATGATGTGTTACTGGGTGGTGCTGGGAGACTAATAGGAAATCAATGCGGCCGGCCGGCCAGAATGCATATGAGAAGCCCCCCAGCAGCGAGCGCAATCTCAGCCACAAAATACACCAGACGCCACCCCTGGTGCAATGAAAAGTTCCCCCTTTTTATTTATCGTTTACAAATGAAATGATCAATACTTTTAATCTAGAGCAAAATTTATTAACTTTCCCATTGGAGAGAGACGTATCGACTGGGGGAGCGGTGTGCGTGCGAGGGAAGACGGATGGCCCCGCAGGCCTGCCCTGTCCGGGAGGCAGCGTGCGTGCGGCTGCCCTTCCAGCCATGGCCTGGGCCACGCAGCAGGCGGTGGGGCCTGTGTCATGGGACTCTTTCATGCATCAGGGCACAGTGGGAGTACATCCCACAGATGTCCAAGTTCTTGGTCAATTCCAGGAGGAGAAAGGCAAGATTTACAGACCCAGAAAATTTCCAGAGGAAAATAGGGTTGGTGTCCGCCATTGGTTCGGCCATGAAACTGTCAGGAGGGTGTCCGTGGTTAGTGTTCGGGGCTCTAGCCTGGCTCACAGATTTCACTGTGCTTCCTCCGTCAAGGGAATTTTACTAGCCTTATTAGAAAGTTCCCTCTTAACCAGCTGTAATAAAGTCTCATGTTTGAGTAAAAAAAGTCAGGCTGGATATGGTGGCTCACACCTGCAATTCAGCACTCTGGGAGGCTGAGCTAGGAGGATCCCTTGCGCCCAGGATTCAAGACCAGCCTGGGCAACACAGTGAGACCCTGTCTCTACAAAATATTAGAAAATTAGCCAAGTGTGGTGGCAGGTGCCTGTAGTCCTAGCTATTCAGGACGCTGAGGAGGGAGGACCCCTTGAGCCCAGGACTTAGAGGCTGAAGATAGCTATGATCGTGCTGCTGCACACCAGCCTGGGTGAGAAAAGGAGACCCCATCTGTACAAAAAAGAAAACAAAAAAAAATTCTGTCCAACATCCACAGTCAAAACCACCCTGACCAAGAGAAGTGTGGACCCAGCCCCACAAATGCCTAAAACGCTTGGGGACACCCTCCAGTGGAGTTTAGTGTCACTAGCTCTAAAGTTTTAGAAGAAGCAAAGCATTCTTATTTCAAAAGAATCCTCTCTTATTTCAAAACTCTGAAGACTTCAGAGATCAAAGCCAAAGTTCGAACCATGGGTTGAAAAACCATAGATCTTTCAGAGGTAGACTGGCTCTCAGAGGGCACTGAGCCCAAGCCACCGGTTATAAATCAGGAAAGAGAGCCGGACGCGGTGGCTCACGCTTGTAATCCTAGCACTCTGGGAGGCTGAGGTGGGCGGATTGCTCAAGATCAGGAGTTCAAAACCAGCCTGAGCAAGAGTGAGACCCCATCTCTACTATAAATAGAAAGAAAGAAATTAATTGGCCAACTAAAGATATATATAGAAAAAATTAGCCGGGCATGGTGGCGCATGCCTATGGTCCCAGCTACTTGGGAGGCTGAGGCAGA
>CAUYRT010041303.1:0-25667 GCA_963574885.1 Lepilemur ruficaudatus
AATAATAACAAACAAACAAAGAAAGAAACAAATAAACAAAGAAAAAAACAAAGAAGAAGAAGAAGAAGAAGAAGAAGAAGAAGAAGAAGAAGAAGAAGAAGAAGAAGAAGAAAAACTGGAAAGTTCACAAAAATGTAGAAATTTAACGACACACTCTTAACCAATGGATCAGAGAAGAAATCACAGGGGAAATTAGAAAATGTTTAGAGACAAATGAAACAAAAACACAACATACCAAAACTTATAGGACCAGGGAAAGCAGTGCTAAGAGAGAAAGATATAAGAATAAACACATTAAAAAACAAGAAGGTTCGCAAATCAAAGACCTAACTTTACAACTTAAGATACTAGAAAAAGAAGAACAAACTGAACCCAAAGCTAGCACAAGGAAGGAAATAATAAAGATCACAGAAGAGATAAATGAAATAAAGACAAGAAAAATAGAGAAAATCAATGAAACCAAAAGTTGGTTCTTTGAAAACATCAGCAGAATTGACTAACCTTTAGCCAGATGGAGTAAGAAAAAAAAGAGAGAAGACTCCAATTGCTAACGTCACAAATGAAAGTGAGGACATTGGTACCAATTCTGCAGGAAGAAAGGATGATTGACTCAGGACATTCAGGGGGTAAAGGATGAAAAACAGAATGACCATATAATACAGCGATTCTGCTTCTGGGTACATGCCCAGAATAATTGGGGGAGATCTCTGCACACCCGTGTTCAAAGCAGCATTATGCACAAGAGCCAAGAGGTAGAAGCAACCCAAGCGTCCGCCTACAGATGGCTGGATAAGCAGCATGTGGTACTCTAACACATACAGGGGAATGCTACTATTCAGACTGAAGAAGGAAGCAAATCCTGCAACATGCTGCAACATAGATGAACCCGGAGAACATTATGCTATGTGAAATAAACTAGTCACAAAAAGATAAATGCCATATGATCCCGTGTCTATGAGGTACTTAGTCAAAATCATAGAGGCACAGATTAGAATGGTGGTAGCCAGGAGCTTAGGGAATGGGAGAATGGGGGTTATTGTTTAATGGATAAGCAGTTTCACTTTTGGATGATGGAAAGAGATCTGGAGATGGATGGTGGTAATGGTTGTACAACATTATAAATGTATTTAATGCCACTGAACTGTACACTTAAAAATGGCTAAGATGGGCCGGGCACAGTGGCGCACGCCTGTAGCCCCAGCACTCCGGGAGGCTGAGGCAGGAGGATCACTTGAGCCCAGGAATTTGAGGCAGCAGTGAGTTATCATAACGCCATTGCACTCTCTTCAGGACCACAGAGACTCTGTCTCCAAAAAAAAAAAAAAAAACAATGTCAAGAGGATGAGAAGACTAGCCACAGACTGGGAGAAAACATTTGCAAAAGACACATGTGATAAAGGATGTGTCCCAAATATAAAAAGAACTCTTAAAACTCAACAATAAGAAAACAAATACCCTGATTAAGAAATGGGCTGTCTCTGATGATGGTCTAGTGGTAAAGAAAAAGAAAGAAAGAACAACAACAACAACAAAAAAAAAAATGTGCCGAAGACCTTCGCCAGAGATGCCCAGAGGAAGGTGCGCAGCCAGGCGGAAGGCGCTGCGTGCCGCGTGTCATCGGGCAATGCGAACTGAAACAAGGACGTACCCCCACGCACCTGTCGTGAACGCCAGAATCTAGAACAAAGACACCACCAAACGCTGGGGAAGACACGGAGCCACAGGAACTGTCACTCATTGCCGTGGGAACGTGAAATGCCACAGCCACTTTGGAAGACAGTTGGGCAGCTCCTTACAAAACTAAATATACTCTCGCCATATGGTCCAGCAATTGTCCTCCAGGTATTTACCCACAGGAGCTGCAAACTTACGTTCACACGAAACCTGCACGTGGGCGTTTACAGCAGCTCCATTCATGACCGACAAAACTTGGCAGCAACTAAAATGTCCTTCCGCGGGTGACTAGATTAAATAAACCGCGGTGCGCGCAGCTGGCGCAACATTATTCAGCAGTAAAAAGAAATGAGCGATCGAACCATGAAAAGGCAGGGAGTGGCCTTAAATGCACATAACTAAGAGAAAGAGGCCAGTCTGAAAAGGCCACTGTCGTATGACTCCAACTGCACGACATTCTGGAACGGAAAGCGACGAAGACAATAAAACGATCAGTGGTTTCCAAGGGCCAGGAGGGAGCGAGGCGTGAACAGGCGGAGCACAGAGGCCTTTTAGGGCAGTGAAAACACCGCATAAAACTCTAACGGTGGAGACACGTCATTACATGTTTGTACAAACCCACGAAACAGGTAACAGGACGAGTGAGCCCTGATGAAAACTGTCGACTCTGGGGGACAAGCACGCGTCACTGCGGGTTCATCCATCGTAACAACGGTGCCACTCCAGTGGGCTGGGGGTATATGGCAACTCTCTGTACTTTTGGCTCTAAAATTTTTGAATCTAAAACTGCTCTGAAAAATAAAGTCTATTTTTAAGAAGTTATGTAAAGTGAAAGATGTCACTCACAAAAAGCCACGCAATATGGTCCCATTTATATGAAATGTCCAGAATGTCGTGATCGCACAGTGCTTAGGACTCTGCGCAGGGAACAGGCAAGTCCGCGGACACAGAAAGCAGATACCGCTTGCCGGGGCTGGGGGAGGCGGGGAAATGGAGAGTGGTCGCTAATGGCACAGGGTTTGTTTGGGGGTGAGGAAAATGTAGGAAAACGTTCTCACACTGATTGTGGGCTGGCTGTGGTGGCTCATGGCTGTAAGCCAGAGCACTTTGGGAGGCTGAGGAGGGAGGATTCCTTGAGGCTAGGAGTTCGAGACCAGCCTGGGCAACACAGCGAGACTCTGTCTCTATTTTTTTTTTAATAAATTCATTTTGGATGGGCACGGTGGCTCACACGTGTAATCCTAGCACTCTGCGAGGCCAGTTGCCTGAGCTCAGGAGTTTGAGACCAGCCTGAGCAAGAGTGAGACCTCATCTCTACTAAAAATAGAAAAATTAGCTGGGCATCGTGGCACGTGCCTGTAGTCCCAGTTACTTGGGAGGCTGAGGCAGGAGGATTGCTTGAGCCCAGGAGTTTGAGGTTGCTGTGAGCTAGGCTGACACCACTGCACTCTACCCAGGGCAACAGAGTGAGACTCTGTCTCAAAAAAAGAAAAGAAAAGAAAAGAAAAGGAAATTGTACCCCTCCTCCTCACTCCCTCCCCTTAAAAAAATTAATCTTAAGAATTAAAAAATTAAAATTGATTGAGGTGATGATTACACAACTCTGTGAATATACCACCCACCACTGTAAATGAGTGAATTGTATGGTGTGTGAATTATGTCTCAATAAAGCTGTTTCATATAAAGAAAATGTGTAGGCAGTTTAAAAAAGCCCGAATCTGGAGTTGTTATTACCACATCTCCTGGCCCATCCTGTCCGACTTGCCCAGATACCTCAGTCCCCATGCTGTGGAATGGGCACTCTGGCCCTGAATCTGGGACCCCTCCTTGGCAGGGGCTCACCCTGGTCTGAAAGAGCCCCTGAGTGAGTGCCCAGGGCAGCCCCCTGCCCACCCGGACCCAGCCTGGAGGACAGCTCTGGCTTCCGAGAGAGACCACCCCGCAGCTGCTGTGCAGGGGACGGCTGAATCCCAAGTGAAATTGCAGCCCAGGGCATACAGCCACCTTCCTCTCAGGCTCCAGCCGGGGGCAGTCTCCGCAGGGCTGCAGCACACACAGGACGGGGGACCAACCTCCTGGCGGCTCTCATCCGGAGGACAGGCCTCCTTCGTTCATTCATCGTGTGCATCTCAGTGCAGCCCGGGGCTGGGCGCTAGGGCCACGCCTGCAGCCCACACCTGGCCACCACCTCACCCTCACCAGCCCCTCCAGCCCAGCCACCACATTATCCGATCACGTCCACCCCGGCTCCAAACCTTCAAGGAAAAACTCCCAGCCAGGCCCAGGAGCACATGGCAAGCTCCTCAGCCTGGCATTCAAGAACCCACTTGGCTGGCTTTTGCCAGCCTCTCCTACCTCTTGTCCCACCACCTGCGTGCCTGGGGTTCCTGAAAAAGAAACCTGACCCCAGCTTGTTCCTGGAATGGGCCCCGCACACGCGCACGCTCTCTTTGGTTCACTGGGTTTCCTTACCTGGAATGCCTTTCCCCAGCGTGTCCCGTTGGTCCAAGTCCCCGATGCTGGAAAATGGGGAGGAGCAGGCAAGAGGGGGCGCAGAGGGACCCCTGGCTCTGCCCCTGCAGGGGCAGGGTGTGTGGAGGTCGGGGGTGCTATAACCAAGGCTCAGTACTAGTCAGAGCGAACCCAGCTAAGCACTGGCTGAGAACCAGGGACTTGCCAAGTCCCATTCCCATTCCCTCCCACGCAGCCATCAGCCCCTCGGGGGACACGACCTGCTCAGGGTCGCAGAGGGAGAAAGGGGCACAGTGGGGCCTGGAAATTCAGTTGTCCTCTGAATTTTGGTGCCGCTTCCCTGGAGCCATCCGGGCTCCAGCCCCAGCTCTGCCTGAGTCCACCGGCGGCCACAGGCCCCTCATTTACCAGCACAGGGTGTTAGTTTCCCATTTGCACAATGGGATCCGTGAACCTAAAGTCCTTTCCTACTCAGAGGACACTCTCTAGTTAGATCATTCCATAAATACGCCAGACCTGGCTCGGATGGCTGGTGCTGGGATCTAAAGGGACAGAAACATGGCCCAGTAAACGGACAGTGCCAACAGGGTGTGGTAAGGGTGCCATCGGGGTCGGTGTGGGGCTAGAGGAGATGACGTGTGGGCTGAGAGGTGAGGAACGGTCTGCCAGGCGGGCGAGGGCGGGGAGGGCACTCCAGGCACCGCTCGAGGAACAGCATGCGCAAAGCGCAGAGACCAGCGTGAGCACAGCCCAGGCTGCAGCGAGGAGAGACAAGCTCACTCCCGTCCTCCAGGGGAGCACTCGGGAAGCAGGGCAGTGGGAGGTGGGAGGGTGCCATCCTGGGATGGAGGATGAGGCTCCCAGGGCAGCATTTCTGATGATACGCTGCTGGGGTCCTGAGCCCCTGTGACCCGGAGAGTTGGGTTAGGCTTGGCCCAGAGGCCCACAGAGAGCAAGGCACCCTGGGGCTGCACAGCAGGCAGGGCCCCGAGGGTGTGCACTCAGCCCGTAGCAGTCTCCCTCCTCTGGGCCTGCTGGCCTGTCCCCAGAGGCCCTCCCACGGAGAACACCTGCTGGCTGAGGGTTCAGGTATAAGTTCACAATAGAGCTTCTTTCTGGGAAGAAGTGCGGGGTCTCTTAGCTGCCTGGTGGGCTCCCTTTGATCAAATAGTGATGTTCCTACAGACCATTCTTGCTCCCTTTATGCCTTGACTGCCAGGAAACTCACAGCTACATTTGATGCCCAAAAACTGATCATTAATGCCCTGAAATAGGGTAAGTGCGTGTCCCCCACACTCTCAATTGTTCAAAATTATCTATTTCTATTGTTACAAATTGATTGTTTCTAACTTCCTGTAGGCTGCCACTAATTTTTTCTGGAAGATTGAATGCTATGAATCACAAATTATATAAGCAAAACTCAGCATATTCAATTCATGAGACCCTCTTGAACAAATGCTTTTTTTTTTTTTTTTGAGGCAGAATCTTGCTTTGTCGTGCCAGCTAGAGTGCAGTGGCATCATCATAGCTCACTGCAGCCTCAAACTCCTGGGCGCAAGTGATCCTCCTGCCTCAGGCTCCCGAGTAGCTGGGACTACAGGCGTGCACCACCATGCCTGGCTAATTTTTCTTTTTTTGGTAGAGACAGGGTCTCCTCGCTCTTGCTCAGGCTGGTCTTGAACTCCTAAGCTCAAGTGATCCTCCCTCCTCAGCCTCCCAGAGTACTGGGATTACAGGTGTGAGGCAACGCGCCCGGCACTGTCTTGACTGTTCCCAACACCGTCTCTCTTTCAGGCAGGCCCTTCTCCCTGCAACTGCCAAAGGCCAGTGGCTTTTGCCCAGCCTGTAACCCTCCCGAATGCCCTTCCTGCTCCCCCTCTGCCCAGGTCTAGGCTTCAGGCCCAGCCGGAAGGCACTCTCCCACCACGGGGATCCAGGCCACCTGGACTGTTCCCTCCTTTACAGTGCAAATGGGGTTGTCAGGGCCACATGGTGGGTGTTTCCTGAGTGTCCCCGGGAAGCAATGCCAAAATGGGCTCTCTCCTTTCAAAGCTGGGGGCCGCCAACCCTTGGAGACTGGGCTGAGGGTCTCTGAGCACGGAGGACATGGCAGGGCCCTCCATCTCCCATCTCGTGTCCCTCTCTGCCTCCCCACACCCACACCTATGTGCTGGGTGATCCCTGCAGCTTGTTGATTGGCTGACTGAACCCTGGCAGGGCTGCCAGCAAGGCCCACAAGCCTCCTCCCCAAGTTGGGCAGGGGTTGCTGGGGCCAACAGGGGTATCTATGATAGCAGGTCACCTTCTTCTATCCCCACCCACCTTGGGCCAGACCATAGGCAGGGGCCAGGCGACAGTGAGCATTGGGCCTTGGCCGTGGCCCCTGTGGAGTCATAGGCAGCTCCTCAGACACCCCAAGCAGGGTTAAGGGGGCCAAAGTATCAAGGAAAACGGGGACATCAGGCCCAGAGACCAGGATCTGGGGGCAGGTTGCAGGGCAGGACATTTGCTGTCTGACGGGCTTTGTCCACAAGGTGTTCCTGCCGCAGCTGGCAAAGTCCTGCTTCCTGGCAAGAGAACACAGGCTGAGAGGGGCAGGATTGTCCTCAGGTCACCAGCAGGGAGAACACCACACTTGGCACAAGGTCCTGGTGCCCTCAGGGGCCCATCCATCCCGGACCAGTGGGGCTGGTGGGGCTCTTTGATGACACCTGGTTAGCAATGTCCTCTCCATTCCACCCCACCCCCGCTGGTCAGAACCACCACACCTCGGGGAACTGGGATCACTCTGGCTTCCCGAAATCAAGCCCAAAGCAGCCACGGTGCGCCCAGGGCCCCACAGGCGGTGAGAAGCTTGCTGGCCCTGCTCCTGGCCTGGTCTGCCTGGTCCTGAGTCCTGGGCTCTGTGGGGCTGGGGGGCACAGGCCAGGCCCAATGCTGTCCCCAGGCTATGGTCTGGCCCAAGGTGGGTGGGGATAGAAGGTGACCTGCTATCACAGATCTCCCTCAGGGCCCAGGGTGGCACACACATCACACAGGCACACAGCCCAGAGAGGCCCAGGGCCCTGCAGCACCCCAGGCTACCTGATGGCGACCAGAACAAGGCCTTGGAGATCCTAGGGCTGTGAGAGCCCTGAGCTCCCCTAGCCGCCTTAGGGGCCTCCCCTGCCTGACAGGCTCTCTGGGCCACCGAGGATAGACCTGCCTGGTTCCCTGTCCTCAGCCAGACCACGGGGTCTAAGTGCCAGGCTGTGTTACTCCCCTGCCCCCACAGCCCGGCCCCTTGCCCAGAAGGGACAATGAGGGCCCCGACAGGTGCGGACCACCCTCCCCCCCAACCTGGGGCCTCAGTCTCCCCTCCGGATGAGGGAGGGAGGAGGCTGGGCCCCCACAGCTCCGCACACGGTCCTCAGGCCCCTGCGGGGCATCCGGTGTGTCTGCGCTGAGGGAGGAGGGAAAGGGAAGAACAGCCGAGCCCAGCGCCGAGCCGGGAGCTGCTGCGGCCCCGCCCCGCGGTCCGGCTGGGAAACTGAGGCCCGGAGAGGGCGGGCTCGGCTTCCCGCGGGTCTCGGCCGAGGCGGGGGTCCCGCCCCGCCGCCCCCGCGGGCCCTTTGTCTGGCGCGGTCTCCATGGCTACGGCCGCGTCCGCTCCCGCCAGCGGTGCCTGCCCCGTGGGGGCGCGCGTGGGGGACGGGAGCGGGACTCGAGCCCGGCGGGCGCCGCTGTCCCGCAGGGCCCCCGCCCCGGGCCGCAGGCTCCTGGGCCGGCTCAGCCTCGCCCCGCGAGCGCGCCCGAGGGCGGAGACCCGGACTTGTCCCCGCCGGATGCGGCAGGACCCGAAGCCCGGCAGGCCTCGGGCCCAAGGCTGCGCCCCCGCCCGGCCCCGCGTGCCCTTGGGCGAATCCCCGCCTTTCTGTGTGGGTCCCGCCAGGTCACGTGGGGCGACTCCGCGTGGTTGCCGGAAGGTCACAGGAACCTTGCGACACGCAGATGTCAACTCCTTGGTAGCAACTGTCACTATCTGAATAAAACGTGGTGGCCGAGTTGATTCATTCGTCTGATACCCAAGGAGCCGGTCCTGGGGCAGGCCCGGGCTGGAGCTGGGCTGGCGGGACGAGACCCAGGTGGCCTCATCCAAGCCGAGCCTCTGCTGCACTCACCACCGGTCGGGGATTTAAGCACAGCTCACTCGGGATCTGAAGCTGTAGGAAGCCGCCAGGAAAGGCATTTCACGCTAGGGGAGCGTCATGGACAAAGGCCCAGAGGCTTGAAGTCTGGGTCCTGTCACGAAGCTGAAAAAAAGTTGAGTCACGGGAGTGAGGACCCGGAAGAGCAGCCTGGGAAGGGGCTGGGGCTGGGGCTGTGGTCAGGGACACAGGGGCAGGAGGGGACAGCTGCAGGGGTGGGGGTGGGAGTGGCTTCAGCTCCAGGTCTTCGCAGAACCCAGCCTCAGCTAATCAGCATGGGGCCTGTCCCAAGCACCCGATTAGATCAGGAGGGGTGCGTGACCGCCCAGGCTTCTACTGCACGGTCCCCTCAGGCCCTGCTCTCCGCCACACAGTCTCACCAGCCCAGCTCCAGCCTCCCCGGGGCGGACGCTACCCTCTCCTGCCCTCAGCACTCATTCTCCTCGCATTCATTCGTTCAGTGAAAACCTACGTGTCAGGCAGTGGGGTACCTAACAGACCACGACCCTGCCCTCAAGAGTGGTCCGCCCACAAGGGCCCCACCTCCCATCCTGGGGCCTTTGCTCATGCACTCTCCCTGCCTGCGCTAGTTTCTCTCCTGCGCGCCTCCCAGCTTTCCCAAGCGGTTTTCTCTCCAGCCCTCCGGCGTGGGGCACCATTTGCAGCTGTTTCCCCCGCCCCTCTCTGCACAGAGCTTGGCACAGCCCCAGTTATGGGCCACTGATTCATTAGTGCGTCATGAAATCAATGTATGGGAGCAACCTGCATTTTTCTTTCATGCAAAATTTTGCTCATTTTCACTGCAAAGCAGCATTTATTTTTACAAAGATACCACCTTTGTTTATCCATTCACCAGTTGATAGATAACTGGGTTGTTTCCAGTTTGGGGCAATTATGAATAAATCAACTACCATTTTTAAAAAATGAAATAAAATAGAACAGCCCGTAGTATTTTGTAAAGGTAGGCTCTGTTTCGTAGGCTCTTGTTTCATTTCGGTAATTGAGTATGTGTGTATGGGTTGCTAGATAGAGTGTCATCCTTCCTGTGGCCACACTGGAGAAGCCAGCTCAGGAGTACTTGCTTTGGGCGGCCTGGGGTACCTGGTGTCCCTGGTCCAGGGCCAGTGGGGGCTCCACGTTAGAACTCCTCAGGCCTCGCTCTGGGCGAGGTTAGGCGTGGAGAGGGCAGTCTGTGCTTTGAGAGGGACCCTCACTTTGCCCCGGATACCTGGGACCAGGCAGGTGGGACCCACAGGAGGTCTCTGGCTGGGTGTCTGTGCTGCCCCTGCTCCCCACCCCCACACTCTCCGCTCCCCACCTGGGGAAGCCAGTGTGGCCGGTCCAGCCTTTGCTCCGCGACTCTCCGCACCCCCAGCCCCGGCTCGGAACTTCCTCCCCTGCCAGTTCTCAAGCCAGGACTGGGAAAGCCAGGGTGCTCTGGGAAAGGGCCCAGAATCCCCCGAGGGTCTCAGACTTGGCACCCACTTTGGCTCGGGAAATACTCCTGTGCCACATTTGGGCTCCCCAGCAAGCGGGAATTGGCAAGCTGTTCCCGCAAGAGGAGAGGGGTGACCGGGCTTGGCCGTCCCAGGGCTGCAGGGGCTTCTGGACGTGGAGGGTGGGGGTGAGTCAGGGTTGTCAGATGACAAACCATGTCACTCCAAGGTGGGGGCTGCCATGCCCATTATTTGGTTGAGGAAACCGCGCCTTGGAGGCAGGAGTACTGGCCCTGCCACTGGAGAGCCTGAGCCATGGGGCGGGCAGCTCGGACCAAATCCTGACCCCCTTCCCACTTGGTTCACGCAGCCACTCCTCCCCAGCACCAGCCAGCTCCCCTCGCCGGGAGCTACTCCCTACTCTCTCCTGCCTCCTGTCCTCGGACAGGTGCTCTTGTCACCCCCAGGAAACTGAGGCCCAGAGAGGTAAAGGAAGTTGCCCAAAGCCACATTAAAGAATCTCCCTCCAACCACTAAGCTCTGGGCAGGGACTATCTCAGCCAGCGCCCAGCCCCAAGGTGGCGGCTGGGCAGCCCTAGACATGGCCTTGTGCTCTTGGTGGTTGCCAGGCACTGAGGCACCCCCAGAAGTCCCTTTCTGAGGCAAACTCACCACGTTCCTTCCACACCCCCACCCCTCCACTTTCTTTCCCCCAAACCCTTCTCAGATGTCTGGCCTCACAGCTGCTGGAGCCTGGGACTCCTGGTCTGTGACAAGTGTCCCCAGACAGACCCAGCATCCCAGGACAGGTTCCTCCCTCCAGAGAGGGACAAAAGAAAGCCTGGCAGAGTGTGCAGAGGTGTTCTACCTACAGCAGAGTTGATAAAAGCAAAATCCTACACCCCAGCTGAGCACCACCACTGGGGACTGGGTGCGTACCTGGGGGTCTCCGGGCACGGGGGCCTGGAAAAGGAGTTGAATGGCCTCTCTGGGTGTCCTGATACGGACAGAGAACCTAGACAGACAGCGGAGTGAGACAAGCAGGGTGCAGACCTTGGGTGCTGAAGGGGGAGACCAATTCTTTGGGGAGAGGGCGGGAGAGACAGAGACACGGAAGGACATTTGAGCGAGCAGACAGCCCAGCAGCACTGGCCGTGGGCGGTGCTTTTCCAGAACATCCTGTACCTTCCTAGTGTTTTTACCAGAAGCACTTATTACTTGGATTTTTCAAAAATTATACAAAATCTACTGAATTAAAAACAAAACAAGGCTATATGTGCGGTGTGGTACCCCTGTAGTCCCAGCTCAAGGATGGCTTAAGGCTGGGGGTTCAAGGCTGTGGAGCACCTGTGAATAGCCACTGTGCTCCAGCCCAGGCGACATGGTGAGACCGTGTCTCCAAAAACAAAAACAAACCCTGGTCAGAGCCTTCAGAGTCTCCCCAAGAAATGTCTGTGGAGATGGGAGACTCCCAGATGCCCAAGGTGAGGGCATCCACTATGGGCCTCCTCATGGGGGGACGAAAAGTCACCCCGACGGCCGTCCTCCCACATCCTCCCCGTCCCGGGAGCTGCTGGCTTCCACTCCCCAGGCAGTGACCGAATTTTCCTGGGGAAGTTCTGGTTGCCATGTTCCCTCCTGTGTGAGCCAGCCACCTGTTCCCAGGACCCACTCCCCAGGGTGCCAGCCCCTGTCCCCAGGGAGGGAGAAGCAAGTGTTGTTCAGCATCCCTGGGGACTTCACCCTCTTCGAGGCTGCTCCTCCTCCCCCATCCTTTCCCTATTAATTAACATGTGTTTTTATCCAAGCAAAGCAATAGTTTAAAGTATGCACACGTGATGCGCAGAGTTTCAAAAGGCGAACAGGCCCATCGTGAAAAGCAGCAGCCCCGCCCCCATGCTCCCCGCGACAACCGCCTCCCACCCTTTCGGCCTCTTCTGCATTTCGTCCAGTGTGTACGTAATCAATAACGTTCTCGCGCTGCTCAATTCCTACGGCCTTCTCCACGGAAGAGGTGTTTAGCCATGTTCCCTTCCGCCCGGCAACACGCTCACCCATGCTCTCCCTGTGTCACCTGTCATCATCAATAGTATTCCAATTTTTGCTTAAACCAATATTCGGTTGTTCATCATAATGATTTTATAAACACTGTTTGCTACTGAGCCAAGTAATGCACTATGATTGTATTTCCTTTCTGGTTTAACTTTTACTTTCCCATGAAGTTAATGATTGCCATTGTTTTGGGTTGCTTTAGCGTGGTCAGCTCGTTCAAAAGTGGCTACCCAAGATCCCTTTGGCAGGCCCGTCCCCTTGAGTGTGGGAATGACCTGTAATGCTCTGTGACCCATAGGACAAAGGTGACGGAATATATGTGATTATGTGACATGAAGCTGTGGCTCCCATCTCACTTGAGTCTCCTCCTGCCTCACTGTCTTAGAAGAGAGCTGCCACATGTGGGCTGCCTGAGTCGAGAGGCCCACGTGGCAAGGACTACAGGTGGCCTCTAGGAGCTAAGGGCATCCTCTAAGTTCAACGATCAGCAAGAAACTGAAGCCCTCAGTCCTACAACAGCAAGGAATTGAATTCTGCAGCAATGGCAGTGATCCCAGAAGCAGATCCTTGCACAAACCTTAGAATTAGACTGAAATCCCAGCGGGCAGGGTGATTACAGCTTTGTGAGACCCTACCCAGAGCCCCTGCCCCATTACGCCCAGACTCCTGACCCACAGAAACTGTAAGACAAATACGTGGCAATTTTTATGCAGTAATGGATAACTAATAACTTAGCTCTCTTTGTATACACCTTTAAGTCTTCCCAATGCTCCACCCTCTCTCAATACTATTTCCTACCCATCGCAGACTCTGTCCTCACCACCGTCCCACAGTTTCCCTGCAGAAGCCTACCTCCTGCGACCATCCTTGCTGGCTGCTCTCCAGGCCTGCAGCATGGCTACTGTGGACCTGGGTTTCCCTCGGCTGCTCTCTCGGGTTGCATCCCTGTTTCCTGCATCTCATATTTTTCTCTTTTTTGGTTTCCTCCCTCAATTTTCTAGAGAACACCCTCTAGTAGCTTCTTGAGAAAAAGTGCATGAGAGAGCAATTTCTTTAATCCTTGTATATCTGAAAAGTTCTTTATCCAACCTCATGCTTGACGATAGCTTGGCTTAGTATAGGATTTCAGGTTGAAATAGCTCACTGCAGCCTCAAACTCCTGGGCTCAAGCGATCCTCTTGCCTTGGTCTCCCAAAGTGCTGGGACTATAGGTATGTGTCACCATGTCTGGCTAACACTTTTTCTTTTTTAAAGATGGGGTCTTGCTATGTTGCCTGGGCTGGTCTTGAACTCCTGGCACCTCAAGCAATCTTCCTGCCTCAGCCTCCCAAAGTGCTGGGAGTACAGGTGTGCGCTGCCACACCTGGCTAATTTTTTCTATTTTTTAGTTGTCCCGCTAATTTTCTAATTTTAGTGGAGACGGGGTCTTGCTCTTGCTCAGGCTGGTCTCAAACTCCTGATCTCAAGCGAAAAAATAAAAATAAACAAATAAAATGTGCTCCAACCCTCGTGTGTGGTTGTCTCCCCTCTCATGTTTATGCCTTTTTAATTTTTTTTTTCGAGACAGAGTCTTGCTCTGTTGCCCAGGCTAGAGTGCCATGGCATCATCCTAGCTCACAGCAACCTCCAACTCCTGGGCTCAAGCGATCCTCCTGCCTCAGCCTCCCGAGTAGCTGGGACTACAGGCATGCACCACCATGCCTGCCTAATCCTTTCTATATATATTTAGTTGGCCAATTAATTTCTCTATATTTTTTAGTAGAGACGGGGTCTCACTTTTGCTCAGGCTGGTTTCGAACTCCTGCCCTTGAGCGATCTACCTGCCTCGGCCTCCCAGAGTGCTAGGATTACAGGCGTGAGCCACTGGGCCCGGCCTTAATTTTTTTTTTTTTTTTTTTTTTTGCTATCATTTTGCTGGAAGCATCATGAAGCTTCCGGAGGAAGCAGAGAGAAGCATAAGGTTTCTCCACGATTAACCAACCCCCACCCCATCCACCTGCTGAGCCTTCCCCACCGGCCAGGCCCCAGTTCCAATGGGTCTTCCCCGCCCCTCCCCTGCACATCTTCCTCCACCACCTCCTTCATCCACCGGCCACCCAAACACGGGGCTCCGACCGCTCGGTGCCCACATCTTAGCAGCCTCAAGCAGAGACACACTGGCAGACAGACGGACGACTCCAAATTCTTTACGCTCAAATTCTGACTTAGGGGTTTGCTGGGCACATGGTGGCTTTGAGCCTCTCTCTGGACATGCCAGCCACCGGCCCACCCTGTCTCCTGGCTTAGCTCCTTGCCATTCCTTCTCATCTCCAGCCTGCTGCGCCCCTTGGAAAGTCTCCACTAAGTGGTACAGGCAGAACCTGGGCTCTTCGTCCTGTCCAGCCCATCACAGCCGGCTCTTACTGTAATCTACAAACATCTGCAAACCAGGCGTCGCACTCCCATCCTCGCCCTCCCCACAGAGCCACACTAGGGCCAAGAGGCACCTTCCCTGTGTTGCATGACAAAGCAAGGATTCTTTTCTTCCCGGGGTGGCAGAGCCCCGGGAAGGCGCGGAGGCCAGAGGGATTGACTACAACACCAGTCAGCTGCACTACACCCAGCTGTGGCTCCTCCGAGCTGGGCTGAGATCCAAAGGCTGCGTATGGCCCACAATCCTCCTTTCTGCTCCCCACCCCCACCCCGTTGTTCTTCCAGGGAGCCCAGGAATCCTCTCTCTGGGCCAACTGCTTGGAGCACTCTCCTCCCTCACCCCACTCCTCGCTAGTCCTGTCCAAACTCACGCTAGGATCTCCGGTCCTGCCCGTGATAGGCCCGCATCACCCTGCAACTAACTGGGTGCGGTCCAGGCTTTAAGCACCCACCCACCCTGGGGCAGACGCGACAGCGGGGCTGTGTCTCCGGAGACACCCTAGGCTACCTGAGGGCACAGTGTGCAATGAGTGAAGGAACACGGAAAACAGAGCCCCGGTGGGAACAGCCTGAAGCCAAAGAGCCCAGGGCGGACCCAGCCTCCCACCCTGGCTCTTCCACATCCTCCTTTGAGATCCCACCTAAGGCAGCTCCTGTAGGCCAGGTCACTGCACCCTAACCGCCCCCTCCCCTCGCCCCACCTGCAGGGCCTGGTGCTCTACTCCAAACCAGTGGGGGGATGCCGATGGCCAGGCCCAGAACTGGGAGGGTGGGTGCCACCCAGCACACCGCTCCCCTGCAGGGTGGATGGGTGGGGTCCGCCCTGGAAAACCACTGGTGCTCTTAGTAGACAGGACGAAAAAGACAGTGAGAGTTGAGCAGAGGACCCTCAGGGTGAACCCAGGAGGGTGGGAACAGCCCTTGCCCAGCTCCAGAGAGCTCTCACCAGCCACTGAGTCAGTCCAGGTGGGAAACCGAGCTGCAGGCCGGGCCTTGCCTCAGCCCCACCGTGGCGCAGCCTTAGCCAGGAGGGCTGGATGCTGGAGAAAAGAGCAGTCCCCTTGGACGCCCCCTCGGCCCTCAGGGCACTAAAGGCAGGGCCCACTCCGGGCTGGGTGGCGAGTCACTAAGCGCAGGGCAGGCTTCCGGGATAAGGTGGGCCGCTGCGAGCCGCGACCAAGCCGGCGGTGGGGCGGGCCGTGCTTTTGGCCGGCGCATCGCGGGCGCCCCCCCATGCACCGGAAGGCGCTGGAAGAGTCAGGTTCCCGGTCCCTGGATAAAGCACTGCCCCACCCCCTTTGTCGCCAGTAAAATGGGTCAACAGTTCCCTTCCCCACGGCCAAGGGCGGGCTGGAGGGGAGAGGCGACCAGCCCCAGAGGGGGCGGCGGCCCGGCCTGGGGACAATTCGGAAGGCGAGGCCCGAGTTTGAAAAACCATCCGATTAATCCTCCCGAGCTGGGCTCGGGGACAGGGTTCAAAGTCTCCACTTAATCTTCCCGGGTGGGAGGGGGAGCCCGGCCCGCCGGTCCCTGCGCGCGCACACGTGACACCCTGGCAGGGCCGCCGAAGGGGCAGGTGCAGGTGGCGGTGGGTCCTCGCGGAGACACTGTAGCGCCCTCGCTGGGGCGGGGCGGCACGACCACGGGTCTGGGCTCGAGCGCCGACTACCGCCCGGGCCCTGAGCCCCTCGGCGCCGCACTGTCCCCGGAACGCGGGACACGAGCAACACGTGCCTCCGCGACCCGCGCTCAGCCCTGCGCTCCCCATCCCCGGGGGTGGCGTCCAGGTCACAGTCATCTTTTGGGTGTGTTTTTCTGTAAATTTCTGAGCTTTATCCCAACGACTGGGCGTTACTGATAGTAACGGACAAGGAACCCCTCCACGCACATAGGGGCCCGCGGTGCGGCGCTGTCGCCGCCCCATTGCACAGACAGGGACTCCGAGGAGGGCGCAGCCGGCCCCTCTGGGGAGCGCCGGGGCTGTCTGGCCCGAGCCGCCCCTCCCGTAGCCGCGCCGCGGGGGGGCAGCCCGGCCGCTCGGATTTCGTCCCGCCCCCGGCCCGCGGCTCCGCGCAGATGTTCTCCCGCGAGGCCTTCCGGGCCCCACTTTAGGGGCCCGGGGCTGGGTTTGGGGGGCGGGAACTGGCCGCCCAAGGCGCCGTCACCACCTGGCAGGGCTTAGTGAGCACCTGGCCCGGACTGGGAGCACCGCAGGCTGGGGGGACGGGCTGCGCTGGCAGGGCCCCCACAGCCCGCGCCTTCCTCCCTCCTCCCAGCTCCCTGGCAAGGGAGAAATGATTCACCTCCTGGTACAGCCAGGGAAACTGAGGCTCAGAGAGGGTAGGTCACTCTCTCAGCGCAGGCTTTGAGCGGAGCCTTGAAGGGTGGGAAGGATCTGGACATTTGGAGCAACGAGGGCGCAGGTTAGGTGGGGGAACAGTGTGGGCAAAGGCACGGAAGTGGGCCACGGTGCCAGGGGCTGGACATAGGGGTGCAGGCCGGCAGTGAGCAGGGCGGGCCAGCTGGGGAACAGGGCAGTGGAGGCTTCCCCGGTGAGCTGGCTGGGCAGGTGTGGTGGGGGGGCAGGAGGCTGTCCAGTGTTTGCTGGAGAGATTCTGAGGCTGGTCAGGAGGGGTCCAGAGGGCCACTGGGGTAGGACAGGTCTTGGCTAGGGCCTGTGGCACCTGGTGAGTGCTGGACATCAGTTCTGGGGAGAAAGCAAATATCTGCAGTTGCTGAGGGGTGGGTTGGATTTCTGCAGCCCTCTCTGCACACTTCCGTACGCTTAGAAAGTCTGGGCAGCTGAGTGTGGTGGCTGACACCTATAACCCTAGCACTCTAGGAGGCCGACACAGGAGGATCACTTGAGCTTAGAAGTTCGAGACCAGCCTGAGCAAGAGCAAGACCCCGTCTCTACTAAAAATAGAAAAATTAGCTGGAGGTGGTGGTGTGAGCCTGTAATCCCAGCTACTCAGGAGGCTGAGGCAGAAGAATCTCTTGAGCCCAGGAGTTTGAGGTTGCTGTGAGCTAGGCTGATGCCACGGCACTCTAGCCCAGGCAACAGAGTGAGACTCTGTCTCAAAAATAAATAAAAATTAAAATAAATAAATAAATATTTAAATATAAATCTGGGAGTGGTTAGGAAGACTGGTGGGCTCCCTGGAGGAGGAGGCACCCAGCAGTGTTGCAGCCTGGCCTGAGGGCTGGGTTGCTCCATGAAGAGTGGTGACTCCCAGGGCAGCAGGGGCAGCAGGGGCCCAGGGCAGAGGACAGCCATCAGGGTGTCAGGCAAACAGGTTGGACTGGCTGGGGAGGGGTGCACAGCCTCTGGGTGGAGCGCCCATGACTCGTTGCCTCGGGGCAGGTGACCTGGGAGGCCACATCCGGGGTGTCAGCGTGGGTGGGGTCTGGGCTGGCACTGGCCCACTGAGAGTGCAGAGGGTGTGGCCACAGCCAGGACCAGTACCTCAACCCACCTTGACACCCCAAACAGAAACCTTGACCCCACGGTACCGACCCCACACTGAGCAAGCACCCCGCTCCCTGCGCCATAGCTCAGCCAGGCTGCTCCTCGCAGGTGTCCCTACCCCTGCTGAGCCCTGTATCCCCTCCCCCCGGCCCCCATTGCGGCGGCTTCCATCCTTCCCCTTGGCCATCCTTAGACACAGAGGAGCCGTTGGGCTCCGGCCTCAGCCTTCTACACCACCCTCCTGGGTGAGCCCCCTCCCTGGACTCACGCCCCACCCTGCACCCCGGCCCCTGGCTCAGGGTGTGCACAGAGCCCGTTCTGATACCACCTCTTCCTGGACTTCAGATCACATGCCGGCTCCCCTGGGGGGACACACTGCCAGGCCTTGCAGGCTCTTGGCACATGCCCAGCCCAGCTTCCTCTGTGGGTTCACACCCTTGTGGCTGTGGGGTTCCAGCTGGCTCCAGCCCTCATGGGCTGTGGGATTCGAGAACAAGATACTTTCCCTCTCTTTATTATCCCATAAAATGAGGATAACCTTGCCGTTGCCAAGAGGTCAACATAAAGTTCTTGGAACGGTGCCTAGCACGGAGTGAGCGTTCAGTTTCCATAGTGCTAGATTCTGCGGAGAAGGCCTCTCATGCAGCTGGATGTGGACTCCGCACAGGGGGTGTGCAGACAGCCTCCAAGCAGGCCCGCGATCCCTGCCTCTTTGTACCCACTCCTTACGCACGGCCGGAGTGTGGGTGGGACTAATGACTGGTGAATAGAACACAGGACACGGGACGGGATGCCACTTCTGAGATTCACTTGTAATAAGACCCACGCCTGCTCCCCCTCCTCATTCTCTCCATGGGGGCAGGGGTGGGTGTCAGCAGCCAGGCCCCAAGCAGCCCTGGGGAGAGGCCCACGTGGCCAGGACCCGAGGCTGCTGGCAGCCAGGAGGGTGAGCTTGGAAGAGGGTCCTCCGCAACTTGAGCCTTGAGGCCTTGGGCCAGGGCCAGCAGCTAAGGCCACTTCTGGGTTACTGACCTGCTCAAACTGTGAGATAATAAATGTTTAGTTTTCAGTTGCCAAGTTTTGGGGTAACTGATTATGCAGCAATAGATACTTAATACAGAAGTTGATTGAAAAGGTCATTTTTTTTTTTTTTGAGACAGAGTCTTACTGTTACCCAGGCTAGAGTGCCGTGGCGTCAGCCTAGCTCACAGCAACCTCAGACTCCTGGGCTCAAGCCATCCTCCTGCCTCAGATTCCCGAGTAGCTGGGACTACAGGCATGCACCACCATGCCCGGCTAGTTTTTTCTATATATTTTTAGTTGTCCAATTAATTTCTTCCTATTTTTAGTAGAGACGGGGTCTTGCTATTGCTCAGGCTGGTTTCGAACTCCTGACCTGGAGCAATCCTCCCGCCTCAGCCTCCCAGAGTGCTAGGATTACAGGCGTGAGCCACCTTGCCCAGCCTGAAAAGGTCATTTAAGTACAAAATAGCAAATGACAGACTCAGCCACACTTGAAACACTGTGGCTTAGTACATGTATTAAGTGGCCAACCTCTGGATGTGTGGCCAAGGTCTTTTTCTGCATGCTGGGCCACAGCCTTTTCTGATCACCTGTGACTGGCATAGCACCTGTGGTGGTTCATCTCCACTTCTGCCAACAGAGAACTTGAGGAGGCAAAGGGAGAACTTGCACTCAGGATTCTGGGATTCTACATCCCCAACCCCCATCTTTACAGTTGTCTCATCTAGACCTAACTCCACAGCAATTTCGTAAACTAAATGACTTTTAACAAATTGTCTTAGTCCATTTTGTGTTGCTACAACAGAATACCACAGACTAGGGTGGGAAAAGCAAAGTATTTTGCTCATGGTTCTAGAGGCTGGGAACTCCAAGAACACAGTGCTGGCATCTACTCGGCATCTGGTGAGGACCAAGTTTTGGAGGAGACATTCAAACCACAGCACAAGTCTCTCCAAAACATCAACTTAGTTTTTAGTATGTATGTATGTATGTATGAGACATAGTCGGGCTCTGTCACCCAGGCTAGAATACAGTGGTATCATCATAGCTCAATGTAAGCTCAAACTCTGAGGCTCAAGTGATCCTCCTGCCTCAACCTCCCAAGTAGCTGGGACTATGGGTGCACACCACCACACCCAGCTAATTTTTCTATTTTTTGTAGAGATAAAGTCTCGTTCTTTTTTCTCCCCTCCCCCCCTGGGGTCTTGCTCTTGCTCAGGCTGGTCTCACACCCCTGGCCTCAAGTGATCCTCCTGCCTCGGCCTCCCAAAATGCTACGATTATAGGCATGAACCACTGTGCCTGGCCTTCAACTTAGTTTTTATAGATACAGCAACTCTGTCTTTTTGCATTTGTATTTTTGCAGTTTGCATACTATTTAATTAAAGGACTCACATTAATATGTTCCACAGATATAAAGAGGCTGGGGACAAAGCATGTGGCTCTCACTGTCTACGGCAGAAATTCCAGGCAGGTGTGGAGCAGCCCCCGTCAGGGGTTTGTACAGGGTGGGTTGGTAGGATGGCTTAAAGGCTCCAGGAGCTCCTTGGAAGTGTGCCAACTTTATGGGTCAGGGTGGGTGTACATGCCTCTTGGAAAGGGTCAAAAACATCAGCTTTCTGCCCGTGTGCTTTACAGAGGGCGCGGAGCTGCTCAGTGCAGTGGGCTGGTTAGGTACAACTGGTTAAGAAAGCTTCTGCTGCATAGTCACTGTCAGCATTGTTTAATTACCTTCAGGTGCTAGGCTCTGTCCAGCTGCTGGGGCCTCTAAAGACCTAAATCTGGGGGACATTCGTGTCCAACTCTTCCCGTGTTTGCCTCAGTACCCCATCAGTCACTACTTCCCTGTTATTGTGCCCCCCAGAGTCCTCTTGGGTCCCCTTTTCTCCCTCCCAGTAACCCCCCAGCTCCCATTCCAGCTCCTTCTTCTCCAGGCCAGCAGGCTGCAGGAGGCTCTGCAGGCTCCCACGGAGGAACAGAAGGTGGCTCTCCGTCCCTGCCTGCCCCTCGCCCTGTCCCCCTGCCCCACCGAGCCTTGTAGCCTCCCTCCTGCCCTTTGAACCCCAGCCTCCCACTTCTCCTGGGTGTGTTTCCAAGCCTGCCCCTCCTGCCACCTGCTCGCCAGGAGGGAAGGTACAGCTTGTGTCGAGAGCTGGGGGCTCTGGTCACTTATCTCTTCTTGATTGTCCTGGTTGTCTTGGCTATACAATGAATATAACAAAGAACAATGGGTGTCTTGGCCCTTGGCTGGACTGCCAGGAGGATCAGATAGTAGAGATGAAAGGGCTTGGAAGGTGTCCCGGGCTTAGGGAAGGACACCATCACCGTTATTAGGACCATTGTCATAGTCATCTAGAAGCAAGATGTTCAAAGGCATGGGATGGCCTTAAGAAACCAAAAGCCAAAAATCAGCAAAACTTCACCTGCTCTTCCCGGGGTGGGCAGGGGCGGGAGGAGGGTAGCGGGGAGGGGTGAGGAGGACCTGGGTCTGGGCCCCCTGCAGTCAGCAGCACCAGCGCTACTCCACAGCACCTCACGGGGCCCTGAAATTTTTAATTTTATTTAAAATCAGAACGGGAAAAAATGAACTTTTAGGGCAAACAAATGTCTTCATATACACTATTAACATACCAAGGCAGTCACAAAATAAAATTTTCCTATTTTTCATGGAGGAAAAGGGCCCAGAAAGACAAAATGCCTCAGGCCCATGAAAGCTGACGTCGCCTGGGACCCTCGGCAAGGTTTTACCAAGGCTGAGGCTCAGTTTCTCAGCTCTGACGTGGGGGTGACTATGAGCCAGGAGAACGAGGGAGCTGAGCAGCTCGGACGGGGCGCGGTCTGCTCCCTCCGTCTGCCCCCGTCCCGTGGGACCTCTGCTCGCCTGCTGGCACTCGGGATACAGCCTAAGGAGGAGACGAGGTCCAGGCCTCGCTCGGCTTCACAGGGAACACAGCTAACCGAATACAAGGAGACTTTGGGAAAGGACAAACTGTGACTGCAGACACCCTCTTCCTCCTCCTGCAGCTGGCGGAGCAGGCGCCAGGAGCTGAGGCGAGCTGGGCAGAGGGGCTGCAGGCTGCCCACCGTCCCCCAACTGGGAGGGGCACTCTGGCCACAGGTGCCTCGGAGCTGGGAGTGCCTCCCAAGGCAGGAGCAGAGCAAGGGACGGATGGGACCTCCCCAAGTCACATCCACAGCCATAGCGTCCGCCCTCCTCACGTTTCTCCGGCTTGCCGGGGTGGCTGAGCGCTTTCTGTGCATCAGTGCTCTGGAGCCCCGCGTGGAGGTGGGAGCAGCTAACTTACCTGCTGACAGGTGAGGAAGCCGCCCCTCAGGGAGCTAAGGGCTGGGCGTGGGCTCTGTCCGCAGACCTGACTCCCAGGCCCTCGCCACGCACCATGCAGCCTCCTGGCCCCTGGGCCTGGCTCAGACATGGCACCTCCATCTTAGGGGATGCTGTACCGCGAAGATGCTCAAATATTAGAGTTCCAAACAGGGTGATGGGGTCACGGGAATGCCCGGGGCAGGAAGTCTGCCCTGGGTGTCCCAGTACGCAAGGGTGTGTCTCCGCGTGACGTGCGGGTGCGTGTGTGCATGCGTGGCAGAGGATCATCTCCAGTCCACACCCCGGCCACGTGCCCTTCACTACGCCCCAACACGCTCAAGGCTCTCATCCCAGAGGCAGGTGTACACGTACACCCTGTGGCGACACACACACAACCAGTGGCAGATCCACAGCAGGTGACGAAATGCTCCCACCTTCTCATTCAAAGCCTCCTTCATTCCCAATTCAGACAGGCTGAGCACCTCTTCCCCCCGCTGGGAACAAAGCTGCAGGGGCAAGGCTTACCCTCCCCAGCCCTGAGCCCAGTCCCAGCAGGACTCTCCCGCGTGGCCTGGGAGTGTGTGCTGGAGGGGGCCTGGGCCTCGTGGGGCAGCCCTGACAAGCTCCCGCTGGGCCCAGATCCCCTCCTAGCCTGCCCGGGGCCTGCCAGGGCCTGCCGGGAAGATCCTGGGTGTGGATGGGGAGCCTGAGGAGGGGCGAGGGGCTGTCAGGGACCCCTGCCAGCTCCTCCCCACCCCCATGGCTCCCGGCCTGGCACCCTCCCCTTCACCACTCATGGCTGCAAAGAAGGTGGGAGAGACCCCACTGAAGCACTGCCTCCAACGAGTCTGGAAACTCAGGGGTCTGGGGGGCCTCAGTTTCTCCAGGGCAGACAGGCCCAGAAGCTGGAGGAGCCTTAGAGGACGGGTGGGGTCAGGCCTGTGCGTCCATGCAGCCTGCGGGCTGTGGGCGTTTTCGGCAGGAGCCAACCAGTCCCGGCTTGGGAGGCGGAGGCCAATGGCTGGGAGGAGCCAGCGCTGGGGAAGTGGCAGCACCACGGCTCTCTGGGGAGGATGGGCGGCAGGGCAGGGGCCTCCCAGGAGCCGGGCTCCCTGCCCATGGGGAGGCAGGGCCTGTCTTCGGTGGGCGTCGCCCCCACCCGCACTCCAAGGTGCTCTGGGGCAGATCCCTGACCATCTTCAAAGGCGCGGGCCTCAGTTTCCACTTGTATGAAATGGGGGGACCTTTGAGCCCGCCTGCTGGCCGCCTGGGCGGGGCCGGGGCACTGGGCAGTTGGGGCCACTGAACTTGGAGGCTGCCCGCTCCCCCCACTACTTTCACCTCCTTCCCAGGCTGCGCACTCAGACCCTAGAACCAGGACCTCAAAACCCAGATCCCCAGAACAGGGAGCGCTGGACCAAGAACGTCCCCGCAGAGCCTGGATCCTCCTTCCCGGCTGAGATGCTTGTCTCTCCGGGTCGGCCCCAGAAGCGAGGCTGGGAGGATGGAGCACCTGCCCTCAGACTCTTGGGGCCCTTTCCTGAAAACTTCCAACCAAGGGGCCAGTGAGTCCTGCCGCTTGTGGGGGCTGAACCTCATCTTGGTGGCTTCTTTTGTTGCCCTAAGAGGTCCTGGGAGGACCTCGGAGCCCCACAGAGCTCGCCCACGACCCGGCCTTCTCAGAACACAAAGGACAGTCTCCTCAGAGGCCCACTGGCCCAGTCCAGCGCTGCTCAGGGTGGGGCCCAGGCGACAATCTCCGGTTCGTTCGCTCTCTGCTGGCCCAGCCTGGGCTCTGGCTGCAGAGGCTATGAGGAGACATCGCCATTCCCGCCCGGGGCTGCGGAGGAGCTGGCCACCAGGACCCCACAACGCTGCCGGGGAGCTGGGGAGCTGGCCTGAGCCCAGCCTCAGGGCCGCCAGGGCCGGGGCACAAGGGGCATGGCCAGGCCCCCGAGCCAGGGTGGGGGCTGCTCCCCGAGTGTCGTGGGCCAGAGTCCTCTGGAGGCCCTGAGAGGAGCCGCCCTGATGGGAGCATCGAGCCAAATCCTAAGTGGATCCTAGACCCGGTAGAGCCTCAGCGGCCCTCTTTAGTTGGCAGCCTTGGGAAGGTGGCTGCAAGACCTTCTGCTGGAATGTCTGGGGTAGGGGTGGGGCTGGGTAGTAACACCTGGAACTGTCGACACAATCCAGGTGCCCCTCTGGGGGTCAGCTCTCCACAGTCGAGGGAGGAGGAAGGAGGGAACCCCAGAAGCTCTCAGAGCACCTGCGTGGGGACTGCCCGCAATGGAGGGTCCAGGTGGGGCGCCGGCAGCCGCGAGCCTGGCACCTGCCTTTGAAACAGACTCCACCTCTGCGCCCCCTCCTGCCTGCCTCACCCGGAGAAGCAGAAGGCCTGTGGCTTATCTGCAAGGCTGGTGAGTGGCTGGTGCTCTGCAGCTTTTGTCAGGCCAGGTGGGGGGACACACAACAATTTGCATTTCCTGTCATTGTCACTTATCATACTATACTTTTTTCTTTTTTTTTAAGAGATGGGGGGGAGGTCTCGCTCTTGCTCAGGCTGGTCTCGAACTCCTGACCTCAAGTGATCCTCCCACCTGGGCCTCCCAGAGTGCTACGATTACAGGTGTGAGCCACCGTGCCCAGCCACTGACCATACTTAGTGGTCGTCACACTCAGACATTTTCGTAAGCGGGTGGGCTATTCTGAGGGCTGCCACAGAGGGCCTCACTTAATTCCCACAATGCCTGACGTTGCAGATGAGGAAAGCGAGGCACAGAGAGTTTATGTAATTTGGCCAGGGTCACACAGCTGGTGTTTGTAGGAGCCAGGATTTGAATCCAGAACACCTGGCCCAGAATGCTCTTAACCATGAAAGTCACCTGGCTTTTTGTATTAAATAGCTTGAGCCCCCATCTCATGACGGGGAGAATGTGGGTCCCTCACCCCATCCCACAGTAAGTCCAGGCACCCCTGTGGGCTTCCTCAGGCCTGGAGAAAGGCTAGGACAGGGGTGGGGACCTTTTCATGCTGGAAGCCACATTAACTCAGCTGTAATCAAATAAGGCCACATTCAAGAAACGTCAGTTAGATATACTTAAAAATGTACATTATTTTGTAAAAATCTACTGTGTACTTAATAATTTCAAAAAGGAAAGTTATTTGTTAATTTTAAAGTTAACTAACCTTTTAATGACTTTGGTGTGTCTGTTTTTTGCTGGAAAGCATTTGAATATTTGGTTGCAGCATGGAGGTCCGCAGTGTCAGCTGATCCTCTAGATGGTATCAGTCATTTGTGACCGTAAGGGCGTCTTGATTTGAGTTGGATAGGAGAATGCAGATTCACTGTAATAAATGGTTGAAAAGCAAGAAAGCATTTTTTTGGGAATGTTGCCGAAGGCGTGGGGATTCTACTGCATTTTTTTTTCCATATTTCACTTGGCTCTTTCTTAGCATCAAACAATGACTTTAAAAAGTCGGCCGGGCGCGGTGGCTCACGCCTGTAATCCTAGCACTCTGGGAGGCCGAGGCGGGCGGATTGCTCAAGGTCAGGAGTTCGAAACCAGCCTGAGCAAGAGCGAGACCCCGTCTCTACTATAAATAGAAAGAAATTAATT